>JARGCV010001154.1:0-84766 GCA_034064705.1 Bothrops alternatus | reverse complement strand
ATTAAACAAGGCTCTTCCAGTCTGTTTGCTTGTGCTTTTACAAGTAGTCCTTCATTAACAGCAATTGGGACTAGAACTACCATGACTAAGTTCATAAAGTACCATATCACATGACTGTACTGCATGAAATACTTTTGCTGAAAATATTTGATGTTGATGTTCTTAACTAAATCATGAAATGTCATCCTTTAACCACAAGATGGTAATGGGACATTATAGTGCAGTGATTAAGCAGGAGACTTTGAGTTCTAGTGCTGCCTTAGGTGGAAGCTGGGTGACCTTGGGCCAGTCATTCTCCCTTAGCCCTCTGAAGAAGACAATGGCAAGCCACTTCCATAATTTTGGCAAGAAAACTGCAGGGACTAATTCAGACAATTGCCAGTCACTCAAAGGCACACACCCCAAAAAGACCTTAGTTTTGTTAGGCGTCTTATTCCTTTCATAAGTGCTAAAGTGTATTGCTGTCATGCAACTTCACAAGAGATAACTTATTTTTTAAAAAAGACATTTTAAAAAAAAGTAGTGGGAATGTGTGTGCACAGATATGTGAGACAGAGCCTGTGCCATTAGTTATGTTATTAGTTATGTTATTCTTGGAGACACATATTTCTTTAACCCATTTAACCAGAATATTACAGTAAGAGAGCTGGCCAAGTCTAGGAGAAAAATGCTAAAGACCTAGGAAGCCTGGATTTGCTGGCTCTCTAAGGAACATTTTTTGCTTCAGACAGTAGATTATACTGCTTCCTTAATTTTACCCTTTTTTAACTATTTCATTTGTTACATTGGTAAGTTGTGCGAAAGAAATCCTACATTTTAACCTATGTATCATGATATTCTTGGAAATCCTATGCAATATGCTTACATTCTAACATATTCACCTGAAATGGGTATTTTTTAATTATAAAATTTAAATTGCATTCAAAGAGTTTAATGAATGAATAAGTGGTCCTTAAAAACTTCATCGTAGAGTATGTGTTTTATCTATAATTGTCATTCATAAAAAGATTACAATCAAAAGATCCTGATAAAATTAGAAATGAGTGTTCTTTCTGGGCAATCAGGCAAACAAATATTTTTCTGTGCAAGAAAACAGCTCATTAAGAACAGAATAAAATTCTAAAGCACAGTAGCAACACATCAATATGAGAAAAGTAATCAGTCACTATACAAATGAATACCACAAATTAAATGTAAATGTACTAAAATATTGACATATATTTTAAGAGATTGATACAATACTATGGGCACCTGTACATATATGTTTCAATCCTAAACATATTTAATTTGAGCACTTTTTATGCCATGTTATATGTAACACTGCTAAATCCTGGTTCGTTGTATATGCCACAATGGCTGAATTTGTAAACCACTTAGAATCAAAATCAAGGAACATACCATGTATGGTTTGGGACAACAGAAAGGAAAAAAGGTTTAAAAACAAAAAACTTTTTTATCGGTAATAAAATACATTAGATAGAAAATGTTTTTTTCTGTTTCTTGCTAAATTTTACTTTATTGGACTAGTAAAAATATTACTTCATACAATGTAATGATGCACAATACCCTTTAAAACAGCAGGCAACTTTTGATAGCCAGATCACATTTTACAAAAAGAAAATGGTGGTGGTGGTGGTGGTTAAAGACAGCAGTGGCCTGGATAACTATCCTGTGACATGATGAATGGTGAGACAGAATTTCTTCCAAAAGATTGCATGCTTGGTTTATCTATTAGAAGAATTAACTTTTTTCATTGACCCACATTTTGTTTTCTACCAAAACATGTGAGATCCTATTTTGGAAATTGGTCACTCAGTCTCAATATTATAATTTCAGGGAGGCTATTGAGTTGCCAAAAAAAAAAAAAAAAGAATTAGAGATTACAGGTGGTCTAGAATTAAACACCACTTCTTAAAATTATGATTCTCTTAGTGAATCTAGATCTTAATCAGTCAATATGCTTACATCAAATCCCTTTACAATCATGATCCTCTTTCTTTGCTGTAACTGTCACTATCATCTACATAAGAAGCTATATTCACAGTCTATAATCCAGTTTGCAAATTGTGTGTGTCTCTAATGTGAAAGCATGGCTTTTGTCTTAGACATATTACACAATTCTGTAATTCTTCGAAATCATCAGAACAACTTGATGGAATCTTAAGGACTTGGCTTTAGCTGGTGATACATCTGGAGAACATTTCTCACGGTTTCCACATATTTAGCATCAGGGATAGGTTTCCGCTGGCTTCCTGGTTCCAGAAACTTCTTAATTGTGGGAATATGAGTCATCCTTGTTTTAAAAGCCTAGCAGGGAGGATGTAAACACTTTCATCAACTGGACTTTAGCATTAAACAATCAAAAAGCTACAATTATGACACTAGTCACAATATACACAGGTAATACCAACTACTTTTAATTCATTTGATAAAATCCTGTTCAATGCTCATGGCAAAGATTAGTACCATGGTTCTTGTTATGCCTGTATTAATGAATGTTGAACTGGCATCTACTAATAAATGCAATTAAACCAGCGGTTCTCAACCTGTGGGTCATGACCCCATTTGGGGTCGAACGACCATTTCACGGGGGTCGCCAAGCACCGCAGTCCACCATTTTTTTTTGGGTCGGCCATTTTTTCCCTATCGCAATGCGGGCCGTCGCGCCGTGCATGCGTGATGCGGGCCGTTGCACCACGCATGCGCGATGCGCCCCGCCGCGCACGTCCAATGTGCGGCGCGGGCCGGGGTCAAGCCCCAGAAAAGGTTGAGAACCGCTGGATTAAACTATCTCAAATAATGCCTTTTTTGTTATGTATCTTTCTGGGCTATTTGTTCATCTGTGAATGCCCTCAAGAGTAATTTTGACTCTTGGGTAATGCTTACCGAATAGATGTTCTACAGAAGCAATCCTTAATAGATTATCATCATCAACAGAGAAACCTATTTTCTAAGGCACTTATGTGGTGTTTTACACAAACGGATGTTGTATGTTTATATTTCTCCTGGGCTACTTATTAAATGCACTTTACTTAGTTATTTTTTTAACAAAAAAGTAGTATTTTTTAATCATTTAATAAGTTTGTAACCTGCCCAAACAATTTTAGTTAGAATAAATAGACCTATTTACACTAGTTTGGATAAAGTAAATGAAGAGTGTGAACATCAAGACTTATGCCAATACAACTTCAAATCTTATACTTAGGATATGAATTAAAAATACAAAAACAATCAAAAGGAATGGGGGAAAGATGTCTCATGTTGTCTGGAATTGTAACACTTCTGTTTCAATGTTCAGAGCAATTTAACCAAGATTAAAAACACATAACCATTTCTCAAATAACCAGATTATATGAATTTATATGAATATTAAGTAAATGAATTTACTTAATATTAATTATAGAATTATCAAATTTTAAAAAGCATTTTATGCCGTTGTATCAAGCAATAGTCTATGTTGAAACTATTACTGATGTTATTTTGTGGTCATGTATCATACAGAATAGTTTCACAGAAGTTTATTATTTATTAAATTTATGTGCTGCCTAGCTTGCTTTGAGAGCGACTCTGGGCGGGTTAACTTTAGCAAGCTAGAAATCTCATCTGCAGTGCAAAATAATTATAGAGGAGCACTTTTATTTTCTTCTTTCAAATGGATGAATGAGAAGGCTTTAAATTTAAAGGAATAGTGCAATTAACACTTTAATTATTTTCCCATACCTGCAATAGAGGAAATTCATTAAGGATAGTGGGGACTTTTTCTTCTACCATTAAAATAGTTTCAAAGAGGTGTATGTCTGCCAAGCTAAACCGATTGCCAACAAGGAAATCTTGTCCATGATCCTTCAGCACCTGTAAGAGCAAGAGGAATAGACCAAGTCTAATAGCAGTCACTCAGTGATCTCCAAGATCCCAGGGGAGAGATCTTCTAAGAGTATGGTAAAAAATGAATGAGCCTTGTTTAGTATGCAAAACAAAAGTGTTGAAATGGTGGTTTTAGTATATTACTCAGAAGGAACATCATAGCCATAATTTCTCCCCTTTTCATTATAGCAATAGCACTTAGACTTATATACCCCTCCATAGTGCTTTACAGCATTCTCTGAGTGAGTTACAATATCAGCATATTGCCCCCCAACAATCTACGGTATGTCCTCATTTTACCAACTTTGGAATGATGGAATGCTGAGTCAACCTTGAGCTGGTAAGGATCGAACTCCTGCCAGTGGGCAGAGCCAGACTGCGATACAGCATTCTAACCACTGCACCATAATAATTAATAACAATTTATATTGTTATAAATCTCCATATTTCAATACAGTGTTGTTTATATAATAAAATAAAATATTATTAACATTCTATTATTTAGATCAGCGGTTCTCAACCTGTGGGTCGCCACCCCATTTGGGGTCGAACGACTGTTTCACGGGGGTTGCCAGACACTGCAGTCTGCCATTTTTTCCCCATTTCCCCTCGGCCGTCGCGCGCGCACTGCGCATGCGCAATTCGGCCCGTCGCGCTGCGCATGCGCGGTTCGGCCTGTCGTGCTGCGCATGCACAGGTCGGGGTCGCACCGCGCATGGGCGGCGCAGGTGGGGTCTCGGCCTGAAAAAGGTTGAGAACCACTGATTTAGATGGTATAGAATTTGAAAATAAAGTACTCTATCAATATTAATTATAATTTAGGATGTCAATATTCCAAGTATCAGATTGTTTGATTTTTTTTTAATCTAAAGTTGTGTATAACATTGAAAAAGAACCACTGAGATTCATATCAATTTTTCCATTTTTTGTAAAGACTTTGATTTTAAGCTGATTACTTGATTTTAAAGTCTCCATTGTATTGTTACTCTGGGGGGTGCATCTTTGTGTGTGCATTTAATCATGTTAATAAAAGAAAAAATGGAGCAAATTTAATAAAGTTTAAAATAGAAAATAAGGAAAATAAAAAAGAACTATTGGATTTCTGACTTCCCCCGTCTTATGCATCAATTAATTTGCAATATTTGTACATTTTATAGATTTTGTCCATAATTCTTCTTATTGTTGTCTTGTAAATATTTGCTCTGAAATTTTCATCATACAGTTGTTTGTTCCATTTCGTGTCATACCTAAGTAAAAGTTTATACATGCACCCTCGTAATTAGTGCTGGGTTTGTTATGAGAGTTTCAAATTCTGCTTTTTCCCTCCCTCTTAATGTCCTGCCTTCCTTGTGAAGATCTGAGCTTATCCTTCTAGTTATTTGTAAATGTATCAACTATGGTATATTCCAACCTTCACCAAGTAATTCTTGCCGTGTTTTGAAATTTGCAAAATCTAAGTCAAGTGTGCCCAACTTTTTGGCTTGCCTGGACCGCATTGAGTGAAGAGGAATTGTCTTGGGCTGCATATAATATATATAATTTAATTAATGTATATAAATGCACATAATAATGTTGAAAGCTTATGATCTTGTGAGGCCACAATTACTAGTTGTCCAGGGCCACATATGGCCTGTGAACCACAGATTGGACATGCTTGATCTAAGTGGTCCAGATCTGTATATAATTACTTTTTGCACACTCTTAATCTTGGACTACAGCTTTTCAATGAGCAAAGAGGGGGCAGTTGACTTCATAAAGTCACTGCTTAGATGCAGACTTGTGAATCCTAATTAGCAGGACAGGATGTAAAACTTGAACCTCTGTCTCCTGAGTTTGCAAATGTATTGCAAACATTGTCTTACTTATTGATCTGGATTTTGTTGGGATGTGATCGAATTACAAGGAAAAGAAAACAAAAAACTTTAGAAAGTTATTAGAAGAAAGCACTGAGAGTCATGTGGCAAGGAATCTGGCAACAGTCAATCCCAAAGCTAAACAAGATTGAACAGCTTTCTGAGAAACATTAGCCTTCAAACTGAAGCTCCAAAACTGGCTTCTTTCAAAGTATATATGTTTAAATAAAATTGGTAATTGGGAAAGAAGTTACCTACCATGGAATGGGCTAGTCAACAGCATTGTTAATTTAGCAGCTGTAACATTTCCTAGAGTGTAGCAAATAAAGATCTATAGGTATAACTTCTAAATATGTATTTGTCTAGTTCATGGTAAGATTTAAGCAAGCATACATATTTATTATGTAAAATAGGGATATACATCTTTTGAGAGTGCAGGACTCGGCATACATCTCAAGACAAGCCCAGGCTTCAGACAAAAACAACAACAACACTACATATCCCTAGTGTAAAGCAGAGATGAGGAACTGATGCTTTCCAGATGTTTTAATTTCTTCCAGCACCTCCACCCAGGCAAGAGATTGTTGGAGTTGCAGTGCACCTGCAAAACATGTGGAAGCTATGGGGGTGATCCTTGATCTAAAAACATTTCTTTATTAACACTTACTTTTTCATAAACTGGAAAATATCTTTTTGTTGCTTTTTCTTTAATAGTAACAAGTTGGCGCTCTTGATCCTCCGGTGACAAGAAAGGGAATGGCAAAATAAAGAGAGAAAGGTCTGTTGTTCCTTCCACATACATGTCAATCCTAAAAAGACAGAGTATCATGCATCAGTTTGAGCGCTCATCTTACAATCTATCACGTCTGGGTCAAACTCTTGAGTCCTGTTTTCAGAATGCCCTCTAAGCAAGCAATTAGCCATCATGCCGAAGTAAAGAACACATGACAACTGCAATAAAATCCTAAAATAGGTATACTCTGGTTAAAAAAAAATAGAATATCCCAAAATGTTATCTTTCTAAATGGCTGTATATGGACAAATTTTTCAGGAAATGTATTTAACCAGATAGCTTTACTGGTCATAAGTAATATCTAATCAAGGAGTTAAACTTAGTCTGCAGCTGCTAGAGGTTTATCTTTCCTTGGATGCTAAGTGACCAGTGGCAAATGCATAGCGGATGGCTACAGTAGCTATGCATAGCCCTGGGAGAAGTTCATACCACTTCAGTTTCTTTAATTCAAATAACTAAAGGCACACACAAGGAAAGTTGCTTTTCAAGGACCAGCCTTGGTAAATTTTCTTTTGGCGTTAAGCAAAGAAGTATTCTGATAACCCTATCCCAATGGTTGACCTACCCACAGCTTGCATGCCAATGTGAGGTGGTATACCTGTACATTGTGTTAAGTTTGTTTAGTGACAGACATGCATAGTTCTGCCCAGTGGCTCCACCAACAACTGTCCTACGTGCTATGCTTCCATTCAGCTTTATCTTCCCAGAAGGAATCGGGAGGGAAACATACAAACAAACATGACAGCCTGGCTGACAAAATCACAGATGGTTTGTTAGCTGCATGGGCCTGCAAGCAAAAGTAGCATTATGGTTTAACATAGTAGACTAGCCCACGTGATATTTAGAGGAGTGGGCTACAATTTTTGTCCGTGAGAAGGATGCTCTTATGTGACTGAATCAAAGGCAGAGACAATAGACAGGGCTCCAGCTGAAATTTCAAGCGTAGCTAAATACAGTGGGGACATTACAATGCTCTGTCTCTCATGTTCATCCCATACAAGTTGTACTTCGTAGCAATGTAACGGAGGATGGCCCTTGTCTGTACCAGCTTCATCCCATCCATTTCCACCATGGGTGATTGCTGAAACAGGAACAAGCCATCTTTGGAGAGAAGAAAAACACAGCAGATATAAAATATTCTGCCTACAAAGCACATATTTACTTTCAAAACAGAAGCCAGGAGAAGCCAAGGTCATTTTATTTTTGTTCCAGCCTATCACTAGAATACTGATATAAAGAAACTGTTCATTCAAGCGATATGTGGTTTGCTGTTGTTATTAGATCTGCACAATATATCAAGTTATGCTCAATAAAGCAGTAAGAGTGGTTTCACCCAATATACTAAGGCATATAACATGATTTACAAACCACAACGGATTTAACACAACAAACAATATCTTTATTTAATGCACTGCATGATTTCTGTTTAGACAAAAAGAGAGTATCACTGAACCTTACAGCTGTCTACCAATATTATATCTGGGATCTTAACACATTGGATTTAAGGAATGTGTCAAGAGAACAAGCTGCCCTTTTTTTATAAAGAGCTTATTTAAAAAGTTACAGGACAAAAATGTACCTGTATATTTCCAAGTGTTTTCTGAAATGGGATATCTATTCCTTCATTTTTCAAACAGAATTTCTCCTTCAATTGCAATTTAAAAATGTGGAAATGCTTGTTCTCCTAGAGTCTCATTCAATTTGTTATTAGAATAAACTTAGTTTAATAATACAAACAGATACGTTCTGTGTCATACTGATCATCCAACCAGAATTGCAAACAATATTTTGAAGTAATATTCAGTTAAAGCTGTCCAAATAAGGCAGCAAGTGTAGCATTCAAGGCTACAAAGAATACAGCGTAATGTTCCATCTGTATTACAATTCTCTCCCTCGATTACAATAAAACATAAAACCAGGGATATTTAAAAGGCAAAGAAACAAAACACAGACACACAGTCACTAAAGACAATTAAAATGAAGATTTAAAAACTCTATTATAAATAGTGTATTTTTAGTAAAGTGAATAGGTTAAGTCACTGAGCCAGAACTGCATTCCAAAGACAGGGCAACAACACATTCAGTCCCTGCAAGAACATCCATCAGCAAATAAAAGTTGCAGTTATTCTAAATATAGAATCTTGCAAATTCTTAACATGTGTTGATGGAGGCTTCAGATGGTAACTTAATAAATTTAAGAAACATAGATTTGATATACAGAACCTGATGCTTCCCCTCCAACAAATGTAAGATAATTTACACCCTCAAAGGCAGAGATCCTTTGCTCTTCCAGATGTTGAGTTACAGCTCCCAACCTGGCCAATGGCGAAGAATGCTGGGAACTGTAACTCATCATCTGGAAGGACACAGAATCCCTGCCCGTGAGAATGTAAATTATCCTATATTTTTTGGGAAGGAAAGGATCAGTTTCTGTATATCAAACCTTTGTTTATTATATTTATGAAGATACCATCTGAAGCCTCTAATGTTAAGAATTTGCAAGATTCTATATTTAGAACAGGGGTGTCAAACTCAATTTCACTGAGGGCTGCATCAGCATTGCAGTTGCCCTTGGGGGGCCGGGTGGGTGTGGCCAGGGTGGGTACGGCCTACTGGGTGGGCGTGGACGGAATGGGTATGGCCTACTGGGTGGGCATGGCCAGCTCTGTATCATTTGCATCAAGGGTGCCTGTGGGGGGGCTGGGCAGGAGTGGGACAGGTATGAAGGTCTCTGGCAGAAAGGGGTGGGATCAGGGCAGAGCCCATCAAGCCGGATATATGAAGTAGGCAAGGGCCATTTGCTGGCCACTTCCAGGCGATGGTGCATTTCTTCATTCATCACAAAGGGTGACACCTCCCCAGCATGCACCCAGGGTGTGGGGCTGATGCGGCAGGGGCTAGTTCCTTGCTGTTTCCAGACAGCCTTGTGGAGCTAAATGCATTTCAGCATTGATGTACATTGGCTCCCGGCCGGCCTGGGCCATGGCCAAGGCGCCATTCCCTCACTGTTTCCAGGATGGCTTCGCGGACCACATGAAACCACTTCACGGGCCGCATCTAGCCCCCGGACCTTGTATTTGACATGTGTGATTTAGAATAATCACAACTTTTACTTGCTGATGGGACTCATACATTAGTAATGTTTAGAACGGGGTTTATCAAGCTATGTTCCCTGGATGCTTGTGTTGCACCAGAACTTGAAGAAGTTCTGTGAGAGGCTAAGGACAAAAAAAAAAAAATTCACTCAAATGGAGCAAATTTTCCATCACCAGAGCTTTTCCTCTTAATCGGGGACACTGGGATTTTTTTTTTTAACTAACAGGTTTTGTGGTCTAAAAAAGTTGGACAATCCCTGGCTTAGAAGGCCACAGCTTCCCAACTGTCTCCAGGGTCATGATGGATTATGGCTGAGTAAAAATGTAACTGTTTTTTTTATTAGGCATTGTTCTTCGGGAACAAGGCCATAGCTCTTCTCCATCACTCAAGAATTACAACTTCTGTTTGTTTCCACCCAAGTAGAGATCCAGTGCCATTGATACAGCCAAATATTTGTAGTTTCATCACACATGACCTTGAAGCAGCTTCTCGTATTGCTCTCGGGTCTCAAAACATTCCTCTTCAAACTAAAAGACAGAAAAAAAAGATGCAGAGGGAATTGTCTTCAGAATTTTAGAACCCAGTTCATAATTGAATACAATTCACTGAGAAGAATCACTGAACTTTTGCCTACAAATAACCATAGCTGAACATCAAGTATCTCAGACCAGAACTGAATCATTGTTTAGGGAGTCTTGTATATTTATACTGAATTAGATTTTCTCATTTTTGAAAAAAGTAAATTTTAGCAGGCCAATTTTTTTAATCTGAATTATACTTGAAATTAGGCAAGACTAGCTGATAGAATTTTTAAAAAGATAAAGCTTCATGTAGGGTCATTCAAGTGCCTTGAAATTTGACTCTTTCCTCTGTAGTACAACCAAGTGTTTTGATATTCACTTTTTTGGGATTAGCATTATGCAACCCACACAATTAGCTACAAAAAGATATAGTAGTGAAGTACATGCATCACAAGAAAAAATATGCAATTGTGTTGTTAATTTTGTAAATCATGTACTGGTTCATGGTTCAAAATGCACACCCTACTTTTCAGCCTCTTACATGATCCTCAAAGTTGCCCACTAAACACATTATTGAATAATGGAAGAAAGATTGCTCATATCATTTCAATCCACCTAAGTCTTCTGCACATCTCATAAACCTTCAGGAAAATCCTAATGTACAGATAGTCCTCGACTTACAACAGTTCATTTAGTGACCATTTGAAGTTACAACGGCACTGAAAAAAGTGACCTATGACCATTTTTCACACAACCATTGGAGCATCCCCATGGTCACATGATCAAAATCCAGACGCTTGGCAATGCTTATGATGGTTGCAATGTATGGAGTCATGTGATCACCTTTTGTGAGCTTCACTTAACAATCGTATCATAATAGGGGAGCGCGTACCCACTGTTTACGAGTGGTCATGCGCTCCGACCCCCAAGGCTCTACCTGTTCTCGGGGTTATTCAGAACCACAGGGCCCTGGCTGTAGGCTGATGTTGTGCAATGCCAGGTCAGTGGTAAACAAGGCCCCCCTCATCCAAGATTTAATTTCAGAGGGGGGAGCAGACCTGGCAGGTTTTACGGAGACCTGGTTAGGACCGGAGGGCGGTGTCCCTCTGGTGGAAATGTGCCCACCGGGTTTCCTTGCATTCCATAAGCCGAGAGCACAGGGCAGGGGTGGGGGAGTGGCAGTCGTGATTAGGGAAGAATACAGGCCGAGGGAGGTCACTGTTCCTCAGACGGCAGGCTGTGAATCCCTCCTGGTGAAGTGGGACCTTGGGGGTCCGAGGGCGGTGTTGATTACATACCTGGCTCCCTGCCACGTGTCAACTGCCCTGCTCGAGCTCCTGGATGTTATCGCCGCAGTGGCGGTTGAGGTTCCCAGGCTAATAGTCATGGGTGACTTCAGCCTGCCATCTGTGGGCGGGACGTCCGGGGGAGCTCTAGAGTTCATGGCTTCCATGGCAGCCATGGACCTGACCCAGGTAATTCAAGGCCCCACACATACAGGGGGGAACATGCTTGACCTGGTTTTTGTCTCTGGACAGTGGCTGAGTGGTCAGAATATAGGGGATATAGTTATTGAGCCCCTGTCATGGTCTGACCACTGTCTCCTTCGCTTGGACTTTCTGACCGCTGCACCCCACCACAGGGAGGCGGAACCAGTGAGATGGTACCGCCCCAGGCGGCTGATGGAACCCGAGCGGTTCCAGATGGAGCTTGGGCCAATTCCTGAGGTTCGGATACACGACTCGGTCGAAGAGTTGGCGGCTGCCTGGGATAGGGCTGCGGCCGGTGCTCTAGATCGGGTCGTGGCTTTGCGGCCTCTGATTCGACGTACGTCTCGATCGGCCCCTCGGTTCACTGAGGGGCTGAGAGAGATGAAACGCCGGAAAAGACGCCTAGAGAGCAGTTGGAGATCGAGCCGTGCCGAATCTGACCAAACACTAGTAAGACACCATATTAGGTCCTACCTAGCGGCGATAAAAGCAGAGAAGTGTTTTTACCTCACTGCTCTTATCGCGTCATCAGACAACCGTCCAGCCTCCTTGTTTAGGGTGACCCGCTCCTTCCTTCATCAGTAGGTGAGAGGAGACCCCTTAGAGGGTAGAGCTGAGGATTTTGGAAAATATCTGCATGATAAAATCGCTCAGATACGGGAAGGCTTTGATTTCAACTGGGTATGTCCGGTGGGAGAGACGGAGTCTGGTCTTGAGACTGCTATCTGGGCTGAGTTTGACCCCGTGACTCCCGAGGACGTGGACAGGTTGCTCGGGGGACTTAGGGCAACCACTTGTTCATTGGACCCGTGCCCCTCCTGGCTGGTGTTGGCATCCCGGGAGGTGGTACGAGGCTGGTTCCAGGCAATTATTAATGCTTCTTTGAGTGAGGGTGTCTTCCCTGCCGCCTTGAAAGAGGCGGTAGTGAGGCCCCTCCTTAAGAAGCCTACCCTGGATCCATCTGTTTTATCAAATTATCGTCCTGTCTCCAACCTTCGCTTTCTTGCGAAGGTTGTTGAGAGCGTGGTTGCCCGACAGTTCCCGCGACACCTGGAGGAATCGTTATACCTGGATCCACACCAGTCGGGCTTCAGGCCTGGTTACAGCACGGAAACAGCATTGGTCGCGTTGGTGGATGACCTCTGGCGGGCCCGGGACAGAGGTTGTTCCTCTGCTCTGGTGCTATTGGACCTCTCGATGGCTTTTGATACCATCAATCATGGTATCATGCTGCAACGGTTGGAGGGGTTAGGTATAGGGGGCACTGTTCTGCGGTGGTTCTCCTCCTCTCAGGCTGGATGCAGTCTGTGTTGACAGGGGGCCAGAGGTCGACCCCAAGACCCCTCGTATGTGGGGTACCTCAGGGATCGGTCCTCTTGCCCCTACTGTTCAACATTTATGTAAAACCGCTGGGTGAGATCATCCGTGGTTTTAGTGTGGAGTACCATCTGTACGCTGATGATACTCAGCTGTACATTTCCACGCCAAACCACCCCAACGATGCTCTTGCCATGCTGACCCAGTGCCTGGAGGCCGTGCGGGTTTGGATGGGGAAGAACGGACTCAAGCTCAACCCTTCCAAGACCGAGTGGCTGTGGCTACCATCGTCCCGATTTAGTCAATTGATTCCTTCGTTGTCCGTTGGGGGCGAAACAATGGCCCCCGTGGAAAGGGTTCGCAATTTGGGAGTCCTCCTGGATTCACGGCTGTCTTTAGAGGACCATTTGACGGCCATGGCCAGGAGGATGTTCTATCAGGTTCGCCTGGTACGCCAGTTGCGTCCCTTCCTAGACCGGGACTCGCTATGCACAGTTACTCATGCCTTCGTCACTTCCAGGCTGGACTACTGTAATGCTCTCTACATGGGGCTCCCCTTGAGGTGCACCCGGAGGCTTCAGCTGGCCCAGAATGCGGCCACGCGGGTAGTGACCGGAGCGTCATGGCGCTCCCATGTAACATCGCTCCTGCGCGAGCTGCACTGGCTGCTGGTGGCCTTCTGGGTGCGTTTCAAGGTGTTAGTGACCATCTTTAAAACGCTCCATGGCATCGGACCCGGATATTTACAGGACCGCCTTCTGCCAGCAAATACCTCCCGCCGTCCGGTACACTCCCACAGAGCGGGTCTCCTCAGGGTGCCGTCGGCCAGACAATGTCGGCTGGCGACCCCCAGGGGGAGGGTCTTCTCTGTGGGAGCTCCAACGCTTTGGAACGAGCTCCCCCCCGAACTCCGTACGATGACAGAATTGCGTTCCTTCCGTCGAGAATTAAAAACATATTTATTCCGACAAGCCGGCCTGGGATAGTAGCTCCGGTTCCAACAATAGCTATAATTGTTTTTAGGGGATTGAGTTTTTAGATTATGTATTGGGTTTTTAAATGATTGGGCCAAATTATTTAATGTATTTTTAATAATTTTAATTTTTATATGTTGTCGTTTTTAATTGGGCTGTACACCGCCCCGAGTCCTTCGGGAGGGGGGGCAGTATAAAAATCGTAAAATAAATAAATAAATAAATAAATTATTAACTTAACCACTCCAGTGATTCACTTAACAATTGTGGCAAGGAAGGTCATAAAGTGTGGCAAAACTCACTTAACAGCTGTCTTGCTTAGCTACGTAAATTTTGGGCTCAATCATGTCGTAAGTCAAGAACTACTTATATCAGGGACTTTACAAAATATTTCTAGTGCTTTAGGTATAAACTTGAAACCTCAACAAACTGGGGACAGAAAACATCACTTGAGCTTTAAAAGCCACTCACACAGGACTATAAGAGCAAAAGAAAGTAAAGCATTGGGATTCGGTAGAAATCTAGTTAGAATAATTAACTATGCCAACTACTTAACATAGTAGTTAGGGTGTGAGGGTTGGGGCTGGGAAGACCTTGCAGCTATAGTACGCTAATAAAGAATAACAAGCCTCATTCATCAGTGCACTGAGATGAAGGCAACATCCTCCCCTCCTCAAGAAACCTGTCCTGGATCTGGCTGTTTTATCAAACTACCATCCTGTCTCCAACCTTCGCTTCCTTGCGAAGGTTGTTGAGAGTGTGGTTGCCCGACAGTTCCCACAGCACCTGGAGGAATCGTCATATCTGGATCCGCACCAGTCGTGTTTCAGGCCTGGCTACAGCACGGAAACAGCATTGGTCGCGTTGGTGGATGATCTCTGGCGGGCCCGAGACAGGGGTTGTTCCTCTGTTCTGGTGCTATTGGACCTCTTGGCGGCTTTTGATACCATCGATCATGGTATCATGCTGCAACGGTTGGAGGGGCTGGGCATAGGAGGCACTGTTTTTTGGTGGTTCTCCTCCTTCCTCTCCGGCTGGATGCAGTCTGTGTTGACAGGGGGCCAGAGGTCGACCCCGAGATCCCTCGTATGTGGGGTACCTCAGGGGTCGGTCCTCTCGCCTCTACTGTTCAACATTTATGTAAAGCCGCTGGGTGAGATCATCCATGGTTTTGGCATGGAATATCATCAGTACGCTGATGATACTCAGCTGTACATTTCCACGCCGAACCACCCCAACGATGCCCTTGCCGTGCTGACCCAGTGCCTGGAGACCATGCGGGTCTGGATGGGGAAGAACGGACTCAAGCTCAACCCCTCCAAGACCGAGTGGCTGTGGTTACCGTCGTCCCGGTATAGCCAATTGATTCCATCACTATCTATTGGGGGTGAAACAGTGGCCCCCACGGGAAGGGCTCGCAATTTGGGAGTCCTCCTGGATTCACGGCTGTCCTTAGAGGACCATCTGGCGGCCGTGGCCGGGAGGATGTTCTATCAGGTTTGCCTGGTGCGCCAATTGCGTCCCTTCCTAGACCAGGACTCGCTACGCACAGTTACTCATGCCTTCGTCACTTCCAGGTTGGACTACTGTAATGCTCTCTACATGGGGCTCCCCTTGAGGTGCACCCGGAGGCTCCAACTGGCCCAGAATGCGGCCGCGCGGGTAGTGACAGGAGCGTCGTGGCGCTCCCATGTAACACCGCTCCTGCGCGAGCTGCACTGGTTGCCGGTGGTCTTCCGGGTGCGGTTCAAGGTGTTAGTGACCACCTTTAAAGCGCTCCATGGCATCGGACCCGGATACTTACAGGACCGCTTACTGCTAGCAAATACCTCCCGCCGTCCGGTACGCTCCCACAGAGAGGGCCTCCTCAGGGTGCCGTCGGCCAGACAATGTCGACTGGTGACCCCCAGGGGGAGAGCCTTCTCTGTGGGAGCTCCCACGCTATGGAACGAGCTCCCCCCCGAACTCCGTACGATGACGGACTTACGCACCTTCCGTCGGGAACTGAAAACTTTCCTTTTTCAACAGGCCGGCCTGGCATAGAAGCTCCGGCTCCAACCGGGTGAAAATGTTTTAGGGGGATTGTGTAATTTTTAGGATTTTAGGATTCGCACATATTGGGTTTTATATGGGATTTTATGGCCTAATTTGTTTAATTTATTTTTAAATATTTTAATTTTGTACATTTATATGTTTTTTTAATTTTAAGGCTGTACACCGCCCGAGTCCTTTGGGAGAGGGGCGGTATAGAAATTTAATAATAAAAAAATAAATAAATAAATAAATGATGTGGCAGGGGGGAAAATGGTGTTACAAGGGCATGCTTGTGCCATGGAGAAAGGTCAAAAGTTATGATTTAAAGTTCTAATCTTGGGGGATGGATGGCAAAGATTTCAAAATTGCTCAAAATTTAAGCCAGGATTTCTCACACTAGAGAGCTTTGTTGTTGAGAGCGAGACGGTAGCTACAACATCTCCGGGCTTTGGGTTCAGAACTGCGAACATGTGTTGCAATATCACTGCTGAAAAGCATTTGCTCCTGGCCAAAATGGCGGCCAAGGAAACATACATCTATAGACACTATGTCCCTATTGCCTTTTTTCTCTCTTTACCAATATGTGCCTATTAGGCTTTGATCCTTGTTAACTTGGAGGCAAAGCAGGCGACTTAACTAACTTTGGCAAGTTTCCTGTTTTTATTCAGCAGCTTTCTGTCGAGTCAAGGATTTGTGGATTGCACTTCCACTCAATAGTAGCTAAAGACTCTTAGAAAAGGCAAGAAAAATGAATTACATGTAGCCCTCACTTAATGATGGACTGGCAACTCTGTCGCTAAGTGACATGGCTATAAAGTGTGACAACACAAGCCTGCACCAACGTACAACAGCAGTTCCATTTGCCATCATTAGGCGAACCCCATCATTAGGCAGCATCTCACAGTCATGTGATGGCCACTTGTGACCTCCTGCCAGCTTCCTCCTTGACTTTGCTTGTTAGAAACCAGCAGTGAAAGTTGCAAAGGGTGACCAATGTACCTGGACCACTTCTTATAGCCTTGCTGGTTTTTCTCCTCTCCAAACTAGACCTGAGCATGTTAAAAAACACAACGTTCTGAAGGTTCTGTCCTTTTAGGGTTGAGAGTCAAGTGGAGCAAAATAGATCCTTTAAGCCAGAGTTTCCCAATCTTTCTGGCTTTGTGACCCAGTGAGGTTGGGGGAGAGGGGTTGATTCTATGTGAGCCGTGGGCAAGTGCATGTGCATGCAGCTATATATGGAACACGCACGAGCTTGCCTGCTGCTCGCGCAATTGGGAATGTGTGCGTACGCTCATCTGCCACTTCTGTGGCCCAGTTCCAAATAGCTCATGGCCCGGTAGTGGCCCACAGCTTGGAGGTTGGGGACCCCTGCTTTAAGCATTGCACTTTGTTCCTCAATGTTACCTGTCCTCACACTACAGGGTATTCCGTAGATCGCCCATCTCTAACTTGGAATTGAGGATTCTGAGGAAGCAAGGACATGAGAGCTGGTATGTAGGGAATCTGCAGTATGGCTGTTTGGATTCTTAACAAGCATTAGCCTTTCCAAAACCCAAGTACCGGTAATTCCTGCTGCAAAGACGGAAAAATTGACAAAGAAAAAAGCAGTACGTAGACAAAAATACCTGCAGGGTTACTAGGAGTCAGTTCTATTGTGTTTAAGCTTCCTGAAGAAAAGTACATGATACGGTGCCACAACAAAACATTTATAATACATAATATACAGGCAATCCTTGACTCTACAACTGCTTATTTAATGACAGTTCAAAGTTATGATGGCCTCAGAAAAAGTGATTATCCTCAAAATTACGACTACTATTGCATTGTCATCATCATATGATCACAATTCAGCATTTGGCACTTGGCAACTACCTCATGTTTACAAACGTTGCAGTGTCTTGGAGTTATGTGATTGCAATTTGTGACCTTTCCGGACAGTTTCTGACAAAGTCCATTGGGGAAGCCAGATTCACTCAACATCATTAAGCATGATTCGCTTAATGATGACCAATGATAAAAATGGTCATAAATGGTCATAAAATTAGGTCTGGTCACATGATGACTCACTTCAGAACATAGCGACCAAAATTATGGTCCCAACTGTGGTCATAAGTTGAGAACTACCTGTAGATCTTTCCTTGAAAATGGTTTGATTTTTTTTCAAATTCCGAAAGATTTTTTTTAACAAAAAATGGCAAAAAAAAAATGGCAAAAATATTCCAACAGCCTTCTGGGTACATAAATAAGGAAACACATAACATGGGTGAAAGAGTGGATAACACTTAGAAATAAAAGGTTATTGTATTTAGAGGGACATGATTTACAACTGGGGTGGCATGCTTTCTTATGGTACGGGAAAAACAGAGTCCATAAGTACTTTCAAAATGATTTTATAAGAAATGCCTTGTCAACAGTATGGGAATAAATTAAAGCTAAAATATATTTAAAAATTCCAGGGTGGTTATCAATGATGGAGGCATTTATACATCCGAACTTGGTAGACTTTGAAAAAATATGGACATATAAAGATATTTTAGATATTGATGGGAAATTAAAATCTAAACAAGAACTGGAAAATCAGGGAATTAACTTGTCCTGGTGAGGACATTTACAGATACAAAGTAGATATGAAAAAGATGTAAAAATGTATGGATTTTACAAGGATCAAACTGCGTTTGATAAGATTTTGTTAACCTCAGATGAGAAATTAATTAAGAAAATGTATAACTTTTTGTTAATTTTAGATATGAAAAGTGAACAAGTGAAAGAAACAATGACA
Source organism: Bothrops alternatus (assembly GCA_034064705.1). Lineage (NCBI taxonomy): Eukaryota > Metazoa > Chordata > Lepidosauria > Squamata > Viperidae > Bothrops > Bothrops alternatus. The sequence goes on along the minus strand of JARGCV010001154.1, from coordinate 66,045 downwards.
AGATGGGCAAATTTTTTTGGCTATAATATAGAATTAGAAAAATGGCAAATGTTATGGGAGAGAAACTATAAATTAACGATGTCAATTTCATACAAAGAAAATCTGTATAAAATGTTTTATAGATGACACCTACTGCCAGCAAGATTAGCAAAAATGTTTAAAAATATATCAGATAGATGTTGGAAATGTAAACATAACATAGGCACGCATTATCACATTTGGTGGACATGTGGTAAGGCAAAGGCCTATTGGAGAAAGATACATATGTGGTTAGAAAAAAATATTGGGTGAATAAGTGGATTTTAAACCTGAACTTTTTTTTACTAGGTATTATGCCTGAAAAGACTAATAAGCAGAAATTATATTTAATCTTACACATCACTACAGCAGCGAGAATCATTTTTGCACAATACTGGAAGAATGAAGAACTGCCATCAGAGGAAGAAATAATCAGGAAAATATTGGAATGTGCAGAGATGGACAGATTAACTATGAGGTTGAAAGATAAAGATACAGACTACTATCAAATTTGGAACGTTATTTTATTCTTGGCTAGAGGAAAGAATGAAGGATTAGGAATTGAACATGTATTAGCATAGCAAACTCCAGACAACTTGTTGATTGGAAAAATTAACATATGTTGATGAAAAAAAACAAAACAATAAATTCTTTATTTAAAAAAAAAGGAAACACAGACCTCTACACCAGCAGCTGCTAATAACCACCGTATCTGTTCCATTCGGCCTCGTCCATTAAAGTAATACAATTTAGGTTTCTCAGCCATCGTTTCTTAATCTCCTGAGATGGGGGCCTGAGGAGGGAACAAAACAAAGTACAAAATGTGATGAAGTGATCGTTCTGTTCCAAGAGCACAGGAGAAATATGCAGAGTAAAAGCTAATTGATCAAATCAAGATATTTCATCAGACCCACATCTGAAATGCAATTTTTATTAACACATATACTCATACCACTTAACATAATCTTTGTTTTGTTTATGCAGGAGGAGGCAATGACTCCCAGTACAGGAAAATCTGTACATACACTCCTACTTACTTAACCACAATGCTAGCATACAAAACAGTTTACATATTTTCATATTCAGAGAAATTTGGTAGAAAACAGTAGTTTGAGCAACATAGAATTGGGCCTCTATAAATCAACTGCTAATTCAGAAGTGATGTCCAGGTAACTTCTCACTTGATCCAGACCTGTATGTCAACTTGATGACTTACTATTCTGTGTGAACTTCATTTAATCCAACTATAATTGTCCTGGTCTGGATATATGGCTGACCCATCTCAAAGCGATCTCTTTTGCAAGACTTGATTCTCCGCATGGTCAAATACCTTACCTTTTAGTAACCTTTTCTAAACTGAGCATAGGAATCTGAATCTGTTATTTTATGGGCAAATTTTTTTTATTTTTTTTATTTATTGTATGATCTTCAAGTGTGTTGTGATACGTAAGCAATGCAAACCGAGGCTTTTTGCATGCATTCAAGTCAGAGACTCAACCCAAAAGCCCTACGGTTACAATAATGTTGAGAACTGGCATATATCCAGATGAACTACAGCTGCACTCTTGAAAGTCCTTGAAATTCCCTGTCTTTCTGTATCCAGAATGACCATTAATAATCCAGGAGAGGGGATCTCAAAACATAACTAAATTATTACAGTCAATCTATTCAGCCTAGCATAAATGTCACAAGACGTTTTCAAAGACTAATACTTAGTATTGTATACCAGGTGTCAGGATGATTGCTGCATAATATGTTTTTATGTTCAATGTTAATGGTTTTAATAAAAGAATTAAAAAAAAAAAAAAGGCAACTCATCAGCCATTTTCTAAAGCCCTGTCTAGATTGAATGACTGGAAAGCAGATTTATTCCTGTAGAGCTCTCTGATAAGAAAGGTATGAAAACAGCCCACTGCTTTACGAAGCCTGGCAGCAACATGCCTAGATAACAAGGAAGGGAAAACTCATAAATATGTGTGAACTTAACTTGGAAAGCTTGGAGCTCTAGTGGTTTCTTCCAGGTAAACACTTAGTTCCTTCCCCTAGCTCAGACATGTCAAACACAAGGTCCGGGGGCCGGATGCAGCCCACAAAGTGGTTTCATGTGGCCCGCAAAACCATCATGGAAACAGTGAGGGAACGGCCCCCTCTGCCTTGGCCCTGGCCCAGGCAGGCCGGGAGCCAATATACAATTTTGTGGTGGCCATCTATGCTGAAAGGTATTCAGTCTTAGCTTCATAAGCCCGTCCCCCACATGGCCTGAGAGGAACAGTGAGGCTCCTCCAGTGGACCATGCCTTGGCACTTGCCCCGGTCCCACCCCCTTCTGCCAGAGACCCTCAGATCTGTCCCACTCCTGCCCAGGCCCCCACAGGCACCCTTGACGGTGTAGAGTTGGCCACACCCACTCCATCCACGCCCACCCAGTAGGCCGCACCCACCCTGGCCACACCCACCCGGCCCCCTGAGGGCAACTGCAATGCTGATGCGGCTCTCAATGAAATTGAGTTTGACACCTCTGCCCTAGCTCTTTTTGCTTGCAGATCTTGCAGGAAAAGCAGAAACTCCCTTTGAAACAAGTACAAGAAAAAAAAGGATCTACTTTCTACAGCAGCGCTCTCCAAACTTGGCAACTTTAAGACTTGTGCAAGCTACAACTGTGTCAGGGAGAGACTGGCAAGCCAGGGGGAGAAGTTAAGCAGGGAATAAGTCTGGAATCCTTATATAAGGTACAAGAGGGCAAGGTCTAACACCACCACCACCCTTGAATGAACCTTACCTAGTCTGGCTCAGATGCAGATTGCCAGTCTGGGAAGATTCCTGTGTAAAAGGCATGAGCAATAAAATAGCTAATTGAACTCTTCAGGTATGGATCTTGTTGTTCACATCTAACATTAATCTTCTCAGACTCATTACCTGCTTGACTCTTGCCTCTGGCTGCCCAATCTCTCCATGACAATCTGATGCAAAATGCAGTAGTAGGGGCAGTTATGCTACTCCTTGATCACTGCCTGATAACACCTTTGTTCGACAAGTTCCACTGGTTGTCAGTTTGCTTCCAGGCTCAATTCAAGAAGCTGCGAATCCCATAATTTAGGGCCCGGTTATCTGAAAAACCACCTCTCCTCAATTACATCTACCCTTCCCATTAAGGGTCAGCAGCAAAGGTCCCATAGGCCAAGGAATGTCATCTGATGGGATCCAGGAGGAGAGCCTTTTCTGCTGCAGGCCTCTTGGAAGATTCTTAAGACATTGTTTTGTCTTCAGACCTGGGGGAATCTGGTGATTTTTATGGAGCCCATTAGCTAGTTGTATTGTTAAATATTGTATGGATTGTCCCCTCTGGCAAATTACATTTTGAATTGCTTTAATTGTTTTTTCCTAATTATTTAGTTATAATACTTTATTGCTTTTTGGTTTTCAATTGTATGAGACACCCAGAGTCAAATATGCAAGATAGGAGGCTATGTACACATTGAATCAATCAATCCATCAATCATCAATCAGTTACATAATTCCTGAGGAACAGTGGCAAAGTGTGACACTTGTCATATTTATGACACTGAAGTGGCAAAGAAGCAGAAGCTTTAGGGTAGTAATCAGTGGTCTGCCACTACTTAAGGTCCACTGGTGCCTCAGAAAAATCCTCTTAAGATCCGGCCACTGAAAAAAATGACTCATTTTTGATAGTACAATTTTCTCTTGAAGGGGAGGGGGTTGTTTTAAGATTGGAAATGGGAATGCCAGGGCTTTGTGAAAACAAACTACTTCAATTCCCATCTGAGTTGAAGGGAAGACTATTGAAGTGTTTTGTTTGTTTGTTTGTTTTTTTAAAGATAAAGATCAGATGCACTTCGTAAGCAGAAAGGAAGATCTGAAAAGGAGGTTTGAAGTCACCAGGCCTGCCAATATTTGCTCTGCTCCTCCCATCATCTTCATGGACAAGAGTGATGGCAATGGAGAACTAATGCATGAAATAGCTATCTTGGAATTTAGAATTGGCTATGTTGGTGTAGAAATATTTTCTAGGCCAGAATGGAAAGGCTGAAGTATTGAACTGCTTTAGCCGTTGAAGCTCCATTAGCTGGTTTTACAGGGAATAACTACAGATGACTTTGTGTGTGACATCTAGGGTAATTTGACTGCAGGGTTGAAAATAGCCTGCATGATATCTATAAAGCTCCAGATAAGATCTTATTGTTTACAAGGAGAAGAAAAAGTCTTGACGCATCTCAGTGGGAAGTCAGAGGGAGCAGAAGGGTAAATTCCATTCTAAATGGAATGCTAAATGGACCATTGCAAACAAAGCTCATCGCTCCCTTCATTAAAAAGTATATTATGAAATACAGGCGTGCTTGCTTTGGGGAGCTGATAAAACCAATATACAGTACTGTGTTGTTACTAAAAGCCCAGCCTAGTAACAACAACTCTCCTCTTTCAGGAACGACATTTAACTTCATTTGAATCAATTCGGTGCGCAGAGAATTCTTAAGAAACAAACGGAAGATGAGGAGAAATCAGACAAATGATGACTCTAAGAAAAAGCTTTTAAAACTCCTGCCGATGGTCGCGATGGCACTCTATGCCCCGTTCCGCCCTCTTCACACACAGAGAGTCAAGCTGCAATCTTGTCACGTGTTCACTTAGGGTTGCAAAGCCGACTTCAGAAACCCTCCGCCTTGTCGGGATACCCAAAGGGATGAAGCATCCGGTCACTTCTGTATTTGCAGTTCCATCTTACCGCCCCCCACCCCACAAACAAAAAATTAAGAATAGAGTAACAGTGTTGGAAGGACCTTACGGGGGGTCTTCTAGTCCAGGCAGAAAAAAGCCTATACCATTTCCGTCAAATGGCTGTCCAATCTCTTCTTAAAAACTTCCCGTGAGTTGTTTCACTGATTGACAGTTCTAATTTCCGTCACTTAAATTACCTTCACTCAAACAAAACAATTCCCATTAACAAATCAAGCAATCGCAGCTTGCAATAATCGCAGCAAGCGCAGCCTTCATTCAATAGTGCTCCTTTTCTCGACAGAGTCAAGTACCTCTCCGAGCAGAACAGCACCTCGCCGTCCCTTCCCAAGCCTTCCCAGCCTCTGCTCCCGACGAGCCTCAGATGGAGAGGGACGATCCGTGTCCAGTTCTCGCTCCCGCTCAGCTTTTGGGAGTTGCCGCAGACCCGATTTATTCTGTGCCGGTACCCCTCCCTCCTCCTCCTCTTCCTCCGCCGCCGCCGCTGCCGCTGCCGCCGCAGCAAATTGGAGCCGGGGGCGGGGATGAGCCGCCAGGAGGAGGTACTTAAAACGGTTGCTTTGCATTTTTCTCAAAGCCTCTTGGGAACGCGCTCAAGGACGACTAAAACGGGCTTTGCAGTTACAATCATGCATTTTGTTCACGGTACGATTTTGCTGACGCACAAATAACTACATATGTATATATGTTTAAAAAAAAACATGCTAAGAAGTACCACCATAATCTCGAAGGTCGCAATATTTTGCTCTTCATATAAGTATGAGGTATCCTTCTTTCTTCGGATGTGAGGGCGATCTGGCTGCGACATCTGTCACCCCATTGATCGCCAGGGTTGATTCGGCTGATCTGGCTGGCTAGGCGGGTGTCCCCTTCCTCCCTCACCGCTCCATGTGCGTCCCTCCCGAAGCTGCGCGCTCGGTGGAAGAGGACGACCATCCCAGATAGAAGGAGTGTACCGATCTTCGGTCAAGGGTATACGATAGCTGCGCTCCCCTGCTAGAACCTCCAAACAAGCTCACAAGGTCCATTTGTAGGAGAACGTAGGGTAGTCAAGCTTCCAAGACCTCCAGACACATCCAAGTGAGGCGCTGCATGTGGCAGTTTGCCATTCTTTTTTTTTTTCCCCGGCTTTCACTGCTACCATTCCTCTTCTGTTTGTTTTTAGAGCAATTTTAGAGCAATTAATCCTAACTAAACAAGCTAGACCTAGATACGGAATTATCAGAACATTTTGTAAAACTGAGGTTTTCTTTGGTTATAGAATGTATGCTTTCCTCTAGATTCTAAAGCTGCATTCTTCCTCCTTTCCAACTTTCTCCAAACAGATCAGGCTGAGAAGTTGATGAGCAATCCTTGGCCATGGCCCTGGCTGGGGAAAATAGCTTCCGTCTAAATTGCAGAGGTACAAGTGGCAGCAAATACTTTTTCTCTTTTATTGCCCACAAAATCCAGCAACACAAGACTCAACTCTCAGTATTGTTACTGCCAAGAACTGACAAAAAGCACAAATATTCGTGGATTAACAGCTGTTTGCAAGGCAGGAATATACATTTGGTAATGTCTATGTCAAGCGCAGGGGAAATCAGGAAATCCAGGCTGTTCAGATGAACATAAAAATTTATTGCAAGCTTAAGCTCACCACAAGAATCTGAATTACTAATAGTCAAAGCAACTTGATGCTAGATAAGAGTCAACGGAATTTAAGGTGGGCTGGACTTAGATCTCTTGTGAGCACAAAAGGACTTGAGACTGATGACATGTTTGCCCGCTCCCTCGGGCTCAGCCTGGTCAGCTCCTACAGTCTAGACCTCTCTTTCGCTCTTGCTCCCTACTTACTTTTTGCTTTTGCCCAGACCACAGTTCTGCAACCTGCGGCTCTGGAGCCACATGCAGCTCTTTGAGCCTTCCCCTGTGGCTCCCAGCCTCCTCTGCCATTTGCAGACAGAGACAGAGAGAGGCACTTGCGCTTCCCTGCTTCTCTGTCTCTGTCTCTGTCTCTCTCTCTCTCTGTCTGTGTGTGTGTGTCTGTGTGTGCGTAAAAGAGAGTGGACTCACTATGTTCTCTGACAAGCTGAAAAGCTTACTGGGTGGAGCTCCTCCCTTTGCTGCATCTTTGCAGGAAGCAAGAAACAGGAAGGGCAGGAGAGAGCTAGCTAGCCCAGCTATGCTGACTCAGGAATTCTGGGAATTGAAGTCCATGAGTCATAAAAGAGCCGAGGTTGCCTACCTCTGAGCTTGTTGGAGAACAGCTTGAAGCCAGCTTGCCAGGTGAGCAGAAGATCGGAGAGAGGGAGGGGGGAGAAAGAGAGAGAAAGAGAAGGAGAGAGAGAGAGAGAGAGAGAGAGAGAGAGAGTGAGTGAGAGTGGGGGAAGAGGACTGGCAGACCAAGGGCAGAAAGAGATGGAGAGAGAGGGAGGGAGAGTGAGACAGAGTGAGAGAAACCCTTTTGATATCTAAAAGGAAGATAACACTGCATATATCCTTTTTTTACCTCTGCCCCAGACTATCCACTTTCATTCCTTCTTTTCCCTTTTCGTCCCTTCCCAATATAGCTATCCTTTCTTTTTCCATCCAGTTTCTCTTCTTTGCTTTCTACTAGGAGGTAGTTTTTTTTTTTTTGTGTGTGTGTGTGTATAAGGTGCATTTTATACAAAATGCTTCCATTTCCAACCAGTGCATTTTATACAAAAATGCCTCCATTCTCAACCAGATCAGCCTAAGGATGCTAAAGCCAGCCAGCATCGATTCTTTAGATTTGTACATTTCCCAACAAAGGTCACATTTGACTTATGTTTGTCATGACTTTGTACAAGTCATACTTGTATTTCCATTGGATAAACAATACCTGAACAATGTTGGGAGTGAAATGGCATAGAAATTCAAGTCAAACAAATAAAATCAAATTATTAATTCAATTAATAATTTAACCAAAATGTACAGGCACTAAACAGTTACTGGTTGATGGTGACTCGTGTCCAGACAGCAACCCACATGGATCACTGCCATGCTTATCACATGGGTCTGCTTCAGAAGATAATCAAGAAACTCCGGCTGGTGCAGGGTGCTGTAGCTAGACTAGCTAGGCTACTACACTAGTTGACACATCCTGCCAGTCCGGAAAAATACCAATTGTAAAGTCACAGCATCAATTGCCACCATGCTTTCAGGCAATGCAAAGTGCTGATTATTCATTGAAAGCTTAAGGCAGTGTTTCTCAACCTTGACAATTTTAAGGCATGTGGACTTCAACTCCCAGAATTCCACAGCCTTAAAATTGTCAAGGTTGAGAAACACTGGCTTAAGGGAAGATTCCTTGCTTGATGAGCAAGCTAGTGAACGTTCGTATTATAGCTGCTTTGAATCATTAGTCCACAAAGAGCAAATGGCCTTTTCAATGTGAATATTTTTTCAGAGCACAATGTGTGCTGAAACTTTGTCATTAATTTTAACTGAAATAACTATAAAATAATGAGAACTCACTGGAACTGAAGCTGTGCTTGCCACTGAACCCAAAATGAAAAAAAAATGACCAACATATATATTGTAAGAATTAATCAAGCTTTTACATTCTTCATGCATTGTGAAAACTAGTTAAACTATTTTAATTAACAAAATATTGAGAAAGTTATAGAAATGTAAATATGTAAATACCCTAAATTAATGTTATATATCCCGGAAGGTACTTTTCATGAAAGTGCAAATGTCAGAAGACGTAATAATTTGTGTTAAGGTCAAATAGGAACCATATAGTGTCCCTAAGATAGTGTAATACCTGTGAAGAATTTTATTGTGACAGCCTGAAATATATATTGGAAAAACATTGTTTTCTAAATGCGGAGGCTGTGATGGAGACATGCTGTAGATTCTGTTGATAGCTTTCTTAAAACGATCATTTTACAAAGTTTTTGTAAACAAAAAAAAATCTTCAAAATTACTGATGGATAAAGTGCTGCATTGCACTAGTATCAAATCACTCAGTTGTTTGTGCTTAACCATTGATGGAAGTTACAAAAATCTAGAAATACTGAAAATTCAGCTCAATTATCAACAGCCAGTTATGTGATACCCAAAATATGTTTAGGTATTTATTATTTATTGATACATGTATGGCCACCCATCTTACGGTGACTCAGGGTGGCTTAGAAAATAAAATCCCAGTACAAAAGCCAATAAAGGTCCATCCCCTGTGGTGACAACAATCAAATCAACCACTTGATGGGCTCCATGCTACCCTGGGGTACCCAGATCAGTTGGCGAAATCATGTCTTCAGGACCTTTTGAAAGAGTGTCAAAGCGGGAGCCAATTTTACTCTTGCAGGGACGATGTTCCACATTAGGGAGAGCCACTGTGGAGAAGGCCTTTCTTCTTGGTACTGCCAGATGGACCTCTTTAACAGAGAGGACACATAACATACCCTGCCTCCCTGCTCTGGTGAGTCAGGTAGACATAACTGGGAGAAGACAGCTCTTCATATATCCTGGCCTCAAGCTATGTAAGTCTTTAAAGGTGATAGCCATCAGCTTCAATTGGACCCAGAAGCAAATTGGCAGCCAGTGCAGCTTCTGCAGGAGAGCTCACACATGAACAAATCTAGACTTGCACAGAACCATGCGCGCTGCCACATTTTGAACCTATTGAAGCTTTTTTTTTTTTTTTTTTGGAGCAGATGCTTTTCAAGAGCAGCCCCACGTAGAGTGTATTGCCGTTGTCAAGACAGGAATGGCTGTGAGCAGGGATTGCTGATCCAGGAAAGGGAATCCACTAATTCATGGCCTGCAGTGCTGCAAAGGTCCTCCTGACTACGATTGCCACCTGCTCCTTGAACAGGAGTTATGAGTCCAGGAGAATCCCTAGATTATGCACCGAGTCTGTCTGGGGCAGTGTGACCCTATCCAAGACCAAAGACAGCAATTGTCCCTGGACCAGAAAACTCCAAACCCGACTCCTTCTGTCTTGCCAGGGCTGTGTCAGCCTGTTGCTTCCCATCCAGCCCTTAATGCGTCCAGGCAGGCACTGTGAGAGGGAGGAATAAAAATAGAAATATAAAAATCAGATGTACAAAAATCAGATTTCTCCACGCCCAGGTAAATACTCTGTTTTATTATCTGAAGTACCTGAGCGTATCAGGAATTTCGAGTCTCACAATGGACCTAACAAAAAAAAAAACACTGGAGTTTTGCTTGAAGTAGGGTTTTCTTTTGCTTGTTGAATGGAAGTTTCAAGGTTCAAATGTCTTAGGGGGCATTTTCCTATATGCGCCATCTTTTTGAGAAAGACAGCCCTTTCTTCTATCAGCTATGTCATTTTCACTGCGATTGAGGGAATGTTTAATCTTTTACATCAAAATTTGGTCTTGTATTTTATAGAAGCCAGACTATAGAAGTAGGTTTTGGAGGAGAATATTTGTATGCACACAGACACAGATGCATGCAAAGGTATGCATTCAAAGAAGGGTTTTTAATGTTTAAAAAAGCTACATGCAGCCTCTTTCATTTAAACATATTCTGCACTGTACACTACATTTTGTACACTACACTACATGCAGTGTAACTGAAAAAATGTCTCATTTAGAAGAATAGCTATAGTTTCTCTTGCCATATTCCTTCTGCAAACTTTTTTGTCATTTCTCCTTAGCAGCTTGTTACACTTTAAATATACTTCTCCTCTACGGTTCTGCTCCTTTGGAGAACATTAGAAATTGTCAGTTTTGTTCCTTATTCGGCTAGTAGAGCATTTGGTTTACTAATAAAATGGCAACTATTGCATGCTCTGAGTATCTCTGCAGGTACTTAAAACTCTACAGTGCTACTTATGTACCTCTGCCCTCTACATTCTTAACATTTACTTTCTACACCTACATCTTTCTTTTTTGCTTGCCATTGTATGATGCAACATGCCATGAACACCATCATCCTGTATGGCAGGGGTCTTCAAACTTGGCCCTTTTATGACTTGTGGACTTCAACTCCCAGAATTCCTCAGCCAGGCATGCCTGGCTGAGGAATTCTGGGAGTTGAAGTCCACAAGTCATAAAAGGGCCAAGTTTGAAGACCCCTGCTGTACGGGGATCAGGGGGCCTTTTGAGGAAGGAAGCGGTGGTGGCAATTTTAAGTTGGCAGTTTGAGACACTGAATAGTAGAAATTGTGAATGGGAGTCTTCCATGCAAGGCCTTGTTTCAGAATCTTCCTCAGTTATTCTTTGCTTTTTGCCTTTTGTGTTCAGAATTTTTAAGTTTTAATTTCATGATTTCTTGTACTGAGCATACTGGTATTATTTCATTTTGCATTGAATTATTGATTGAATTGTTTGGTGTTCTTGGGGTCCAGGTATCTTTAGCAATTATTCCAGCATTACAAGACAGTGGCCCAGCTTTTGGGATGATCAAGCTTCCATAGGCATGGTTACGGCTTGGAAAACTGTGGCCTTAACTCTACGCATCTTTGTTGTCAGTGTGTTGAACTTTAATACTTTGTGAAGACCATAATTCTCTTTCTCTCAAGTAGCAGATGTCTCTATTGCATAGTTGCACCTACCACATCTATGGATTTTTGAACTTAGGAAAATGAAAGTCTATTACTACAACTTCTCCACCTATTTGTATTGGGTTGGCATTTTGCCATAATTTTAACAGGTTTTTTTAAAAAAATAATTTTTGCCTACAGTAACAACTTTCTTAAGTCTACTGGCTTCCAGCCTTTTGCAGGTTTTAATTTTAATTCCAATTTCCATCTCTTCCAATCCAGCATCTCTCACGACCATAAAAACTCACACCTGGCTCTTAGCTAATTTTGAGAGCTATCTCACTTGTTAAAATTCACTTGTTTTGACCATAAATATTTACATCATTTAATTCCTAAGAGAAAATAAATCACCTTGGAAAATATGTGATACATGTTGTTTTCAATTATACAACAAGCAGAAGACTTCAAAGGGTATTTCTTTTCAAAGAATATTTAGGAAATAGTAACCATATTTGTTAATGCAAAAACTATGAAATAGTAATCAAACAATGTTTAAATAATTTTATTTTGGGAAGGATTTTCTGAGCTAGAAAAGGAAACAAGCACAACCACGCAAAAGAGGGGGAAAATGGAGAATGTTCATTTCTCAGATATATCTGCTTACTCAAATTATTTTTTAATACTTTCTATACCTACTGTTCTCAACCACAGGACACAATACTTTTATTTTTAAAAAACCTAAAGCTTTCTATGGCAACAATGATCTGCAAACCATCGTAGATTTGTGGTGACAGTATAGTTACCTTATTCAACACTGATAAATTTGTATTGACAGAAGTAATAACAGAATTATTCATAACAAATGCTAGGAATTGCTCAATAGGATGACAGAAACTTTGTTTACTCATATGTAACTTTCCAGGAATGTATTACAATGAGTAACTATATTAAGGATGGTTTAAATAAATGAAAAATAGGTCTGTGTTACTTTAAAATAGGATAGAGGGAATATTTATCTTTCACGTTCTGATCTGCTGCATGAGTATATGAATGAGTTTGCAGTTTTTATCTGTTAAATATTTAATTTTATCACTAATTAGGCATACAGACTTCTTAAATCATCTCACATGTTTGATAGAATTTTTCAAAATGGCTCAGATTTTTTCTTTCCAGGTTACTTTTTTCCAGATAGAAAGAACTATTGAGGACTACGGTATAGTGGAACAGATTGCTTTTGTGCTTATTCCATTGTACAATTTTATTATCTCATTGTTTCCCAAAAGAAGAACTAATGGCCAAATGTAACTGGTATATAATTTCAGTTTAGAGAATAAGATATTTTTAGACACTGCAGATTTTTTACAGCCAAGAACATGCATAAAGTCCAATACCACTGAAGATGGCTAAAGGAGTTTGCATATTTTTGTCTTCAGCATAAATGCTGATCATTTACAGCACATCTGTTTCTGGGGGGAAAAAATCCTGCTCTCTTTGGTTCACAGGATAATATTGGACCAGCCTTGTTGACAATGTTATTTCCCAAGGCACCTCTGCTATCTTTGACATTGATTTTTGTCTTCAATAATGAACTGCAGTTAAACAATTATGATTTACCCTGACAGTTCTGCTAAATTGTCACTTCTCATAAGCTGAGCAGCGCCAGGTAGGAAAACTCTGCTGCAACCAATGAAGGAGAAGGCTTGCAACAGGGTGCCAGAATAAAGGAGTGCTTTTTCCAAATTTAATCCGGAGATTTCCAATCCAGCACAAAAGATGGATATCTGAACAGCTATTGAACTAATCATCCTAATAGGGAGAACTTAACATATACAAATTGTAGGTTTTCTATCCACAGTATTTGTTTTATGAAAAAGAGAAGCAAATAATATGCAACAGACTGAAGGATCTAGAAAACAGAACTACAGAAGAGATATGGATGCTACTTCCAAAATTAACTGGAATGCTTACCTGGGGTTATTATTTCTCCCTGAGAAGATGCAGCCTCCAGCCTTCTCTGTGAATTGACATGCATAGAATTTAATTCTTCTGGGTTTTTTTTTTGGTTTGTTTTTTTTTGCAGCATAAGAAGAGACAGGGCCACTGAACCTCAACACCTGGACTTTTTTTCCTTTAAAATAACGCACTATAACTTCTATTAGCGTTTTTTATCCTAAAGCTCCAAGATTTCCATTTCTGGTCTACCAAAAAAAAAAAATTATGTTGATTTTTAGAAGGGATGAAATTTACTTCTAAATACTCTAAAAATAAGCAAGGTTAACCTACTCCTGAAAACAAGCCTTTAATTACATGACAGGGAATTTTTCTCACAACTTTATACTGAAGAAACAAAATTGTATTTAGGCAAAAGAAAAGCTAAGGAATTAAAAATAAAATGTAGGCTATGAATATATAAAAATTTTCAACTCTGATGCTGCTGCTGGTGCTTATTTTAATACTTTACACTTCATTATATTACTCTGTAAGCCCAGCTTTGTCATATTTAATATTGCTTTAAATAGTTTCCAAGACTTACTCCCCTACAAAACGTATTGCTCACAACTGAAGCAGGATCCCCTATAATAAATTTAGTTTTCACTGTGAAACGAGGCTAGTGTTAAGTATGAAATGGCATGGGGTCAGAATGTGGCCATCCTAGTTCACGATTACGCTAACATTTCACTGCCATTATCAATGAGCAGAACCGTGTTGTAATACTTATCGTGAATTATTGCCAACCAGAAACTTTAGAATTCCATAGGGGTATGATACTCTGATCAAATACTGTTCAAAATGTAATGAAAGAAAATGCCTCTTTCCCTGCCAAAAGTACATTTTGCCACCTATATTCTAAAATTTTACAACTATGGTCAAGATTCTGCTCTGCTGATTTTATACACTGGCTCTAAGAATTCCCAGTCATGTTAAAACAAAATGCCCAGCTCATATTTTACTATAGAACAGTGAAGCTTAGTACCATCATTGTGGCTGTTTAGTTATGGAGTTATAGAAGAATGTAGATACTCCGTGGGTTATTTGCCCAGCATAGCATATTCAGAAACTTAACTTATAGAATATTTAGTAAATGTCATTACAGTATGAACTGTGTCTCAATTGTATTAAATACTGCCTTATTGCTACATTAATTCATTTATATAAAATGCGGTCAAAAAAAGGAAAGGAAAAACTCCTTTCCTTTCTAAAAATTTGAATTTCAAAAGTTATCATTTAAAAAAGCCCCCCCCCCAGAACAACAACAACAATTCCACAATTCTAGGCTGATATACAAATGTGCATTGGTCCTATGAAAATAAATGCCTCAATCATAAAATAATAACAATACAAAAGTTACACAAGTTTGCAGTCAAATACATACAACTAAAAAAGTAAACTCTCTTAAAAGGTCCTGAAATGTCTCAGTCGTAGGAAATACAGACAGGAGGAACGTCACAGGAGACAGTATCATGGAAGGCATGCTCCCATCCCATAATTCAGCGATGAGCGGCATATTTTGAAGACCAGTCAATCCTTCCATGCACTGGCTGAACGGAAGGTGGGGCTGGCAGCAACCCTGGTGTGCTTTTCATAGACATGTTAAATGATGGCCTCCCGATATGAGGTCTGATAGTCTTCAGGGAGCTGTAGTCTACAAATGAAGGATATGAAAAAGAGAGAGCAAGTCAAGGGGACAATCAGATGTGGAACTTGGATTAGAGCATCCTATTTCAAATCAAAGCACGGGATTCAGAATTCTGCAAAGGGAAGAAGACACAGTTGGCTCTTGGTTCATCCAAAATCTACTCAGATTTTGACAGTGTTCTTCCCAAAATAAAATATAACTGGGAGGGGTGATATTCCATATCCGAATAGGAAATGGTAGGAAAGAGCTCCTTTATCTTATCTGCATGTACGTTGCATCCTGTGATTGGTGGTGTTGATAGCTCGGTAGGTGCATGCCCTATGAAGTAGTCCATACAAGAAGCACATCCAGAAATATCAGCACTATTGTAAGGTTACTTTAAACCAGAGGTTCTCAACCTTGGCAACTTTAAGACTTGTGGACTTCAACTCCCAGAATTCGTCAGCCAGCTTTGCTGGCTGAGGACTTCTGGGAGTTGAAGTCCACAAGTCTTAAAGTTGCCAAGGTTGAGAACCCCTGCTTTAAACAGAACCTTGCAATCTCCTCTCATTTTAGTCTCTGGAAAGGGTCCCTCTTGAAAAGCTTCCCATGTTTTTTTTCTCACTTGCAGTCTGAGCTGCTAGTTATCAGACTGGGCTGCGAGTATTCCTCCTGTCGCCTAAAGTCATTCCCACATACCATCACAACAGGGCACAGCCAACATGCCCATGCGACAGACTCTTATCGGCTAAATAAATAATCACCATCAATCACTTGCAAAATAATATTTACTCACAGAATCATACATCCAGGACAAAGCAGGCCTAACCCCTTCCAATGAACCTCGCTTCCCTAAAATGCAGCAGTTGGGCAATAAAACATCTACCACCCAAAAGCCAAGCTCAGAGAAATTCAACAATGCAATAGCTGTATTAGATTTCCACATTAGGTTAATCCATATATTTTTCTTCAAACTAAATTAAAATCTCTCCACGGAATCTTTTAACTTATTCTGTGCAGCTCTCAAAGATGCGTTTAAAAATAAAATAAAACACATTCCCTAAAAAATAAAACACATACCTCAGCTTCAACAACGCCCCACCACCAAAATGACCATCTTTGGTTAACATACAATAACTTATCAATAAAGGAGAATATTTGTAGCCCAGGGTTGAAATGAGAGGTCCTTGGTGCTCTCTGAGCTTGGTTGTTTTCTTGCAGATATTTCATTATACAAATTAGGTAGCCTGATCAGTGCTAGTTTGGATAATGAAACATCTACAAAAGGCAAACAAAGTTCAGTGAGCACCAAGGACTTTTCATACAA
Organism: Bothrops alternatus; assembly: GCA_034064705.1. Classification (NCBI taxonomy): domain Eukaryota; kingdom Metazoa; phylum Chordata; class Lepidosauria; order Squamata; family Viperidae; genus Bothrops; species Bothrops alternatus. Next base: position 49,870 of record JARGCV010001154.1, on the reverse strand, counting down.
TAACTTATTCTATTACTGGCATCCATAGTCATAAGGAGAGCTATAAAGGTATAGTAGCCTCTTTTGTTAGCTTTTGAAGACTTATTTGGGCATTGCCTAAGCAGTCTTCACTACTGTTAAGAACTAGAAATATTCTAAAAAGGAAGAAGAAACACCAAGATGAATTCCCAAGTTTCAAGTATAGAAAAGGCCCAGGTCATATTCAAGAGTACTGAAGAAGAGAACATTTTCTGCTTAGAGTAATGTTTTCTTGATTCTTGGTTTTCTTGTTCTGTTATTTGCTTGTTTGTTGAATGTTAATCCCAGCTTAACTAAGTTTTCATACATAACACTCAAAAGAGACAATAAAAAAGCCTAAAAAGGAAACAATAAGACCAGAACGCATCTTCTCCAGCAGTCAACACCCAGATAAACAGGGATTAACACCTGACAAAAAATCAAGCAAAAAACAGTACCCTAATCAAGGAACTACCCAGGAAAAAAACAACCCCCACCAACACTGGCAGGGAAAGCTACTGCATATAAACAGGGACGAGGCCCCATATTCATTAACACTGATGATTACCTGGTTGGGTAAAGAAACACCTGCCAACAAACAAACAAGCTCAAAGACACTTAGCATTCCACCATTCAATCCTGAGCTATAGATATTCCCTTTTGTTGGAAGAGAATATCATTATATACAATCGGTCAAGGCACAATAGAGCATACAATAGAAGCATCTATATTTCTTGTTGTTTTTTGACTATCAAACGCAGAAAGTCAAAAGTTTCCAAAATAAAAGATCCTTTCAAAGCAGTTACTTATTAACACGAGGTCTGCCTGGCTGGTTGCCCAATTAACATCCAGTTGAAGCCCAAGGAGCTGTGAACTGTGAGGATTTCCCAAACGGAATGCCACAATTTCTAAAGCGGTGGCTTTACTATCATAGGGCATAACATCATTTCCAGAGAGAAACAAGCTTACGAGAAGATGAGTCTGCAGGAGACGGATCAAGAATTGGTGCCAACTGCACTCTCTGACCAGCTGAGCCAACTTCTTTTTTCAGAAAGGAAGGGACATAAGCACCCAGTAGGCCACTTGACCCTGTGCAATCTAAAATAATTTACAAAAAAGGGGGTTGCGTCAATGCAGAAGGTCAAGTAACCATTCCTTAGACACCACACACCACTTGTAATTAACACCCGTTAATGCCTCGTCGAAATATATTAGACATGACATTTAATTAGTATAACTTCAAATGCAAGCATTATTTCAATCGGCATAATAAGCCCCAATTTTATATATTTTTGAGCTATATTTTAAAGGTATCTTCTTTATACTCTATGGGAAAAAAACATGCTGTTAATCTCTAAAGAGATACTATCCCCACGACTTTTATTAAAAAGGATGCTTGTTGGAAGCCGTTCTCTTTGTAATAAGCCCCAGCCCATATGAAAGGATGCCACAGAGGTAGCTTCCTTTTCTCTGACAAGTTCACATAAAGCCGCAACCTAAATGAAATACCATACAATAGCAATGGGCAAAGACAGTTCTATAGCCAGCAGATTTTCTGAGCTGACAGTGAAAGGCATACCGTTAACTTAAGAAAGGAGTGGTTTTTGTCATAATGATCTTAAAAGCCCGATTCATAGTAAATCCTATCCAGAATTATTAGAAAGAAAGTACCCACTGAACTCAGTCAAACTAAAAATGCATTTAATAGCTTGGTTAAGGAATCTTTTAGAAGCATCCCATTCAGAAAACTGGTTGTGGTGGGGATCAGAATGACTTTAGTAAATCCTTCAGAAGGTTTCGGTAACACTTCTTACTGGTGTTCAGCCTGGTGATCCCGCCTGCTGTTGCCGACGTCTTTCTAGGCAAACTAGAGCTTGGCCATGGATTTGGTAGGACAGAATCTTTCCTTGAACTAGAGACCAAATTATTTCTTGGGCTTATTCCTAAGGTCAAAACAAGACAGTTGACAAAATGCTGCAGATATATTATATATTGATATATCTTTTTCTCTTCTATTTCTGTGCTACTATAGTTCCCAACTAACTTATTTGCAAATGTTATTGCCGATTGGCATGATTCTTCTTAAAGTAAGAAGATTATTAGATGATTCTTCCTTCTTAGAAGGAATCCAGACGTTTGGACAGTTAATCAGTTATGAGCCTTTAGAGCAGTGGTTCTCAACCTTTTTCAGGTTGAGACCCCACTTGCGCCGCCCATGCGCGCCACGACCCCGACCCGCCATTTTTTAATTTTTTTTCATCGCGCGTGCGCCACGCATGCGCGGTTCAGGCCAGCGCACGTGCCATGCATGCGCGGATCAGCCCGCCGTGGTCCGCCATTTTTTTTTGATTTTTTAAAATTTTTTAAAAAATTTTTTCGTCGCGTGCGAAAAAAATAAAAAAAATAAAAAAAATAAAAAAAACCAAAATGGTGGACCACGACGGGCCGATCCGTGCATGCGCGGTGCGCGCACGACGGCCCAAACCGTGCATGCGCGGCACGTGTGCGACGAAAAAAAAATAAAAAAATTAAAAAAAATTTTAAAAATTAAAAAAAAATGGCGGACCGCGGTGTCCGGCAACCCCCGCGAAACGGTCGTTCGACCCCAAATGGGGTTGCGACCCATAGGTTGAAAACCACTGCTTTAGAGAAAAGAAACAAGAGGTTCTGGAATAATGAAGAAATGGCCAAAGTGGGCTGCTCAGAGACACCATTGTGTCCTTTTAATTTAATGTAAACAACTGGATGGTGCAAATATACTATGAAAGCCGACTACTAATTGATACAAAAGATCTTCCTGTTGCCATCCTTTGTTTTCAACCAGATGATGACTTCCCAATGTTCTTCTTGGCTTCTTGGAGGAAAATTGCTCCAACACAAAAGCACAAGACTGCGTTCTGTCTACTTTTGATTGATACATCATTTAGCCAGGGTATCCCTATTGCTTTCATTGAAAGGCTGTCTGATTGCAGTTGCTGATCCTGTGCAGTAGGGTGAGCAACCTTCCACCAGCTAATTACTGCATTTTTATTTATTTTATATTTTTGAAGGAGACAGCTAAGATCCATGAGGGAGGAAGAGTTCATTGTCTGATTAGAGGGGAGAGTTTTTCTGCTTGGTTTTGGGTGTGTTAAAGCAACAAAAGTTGACATCTCTTTAAAATGCTTCCTACCAAAAACTGATGGGAAATTCAGTTTCTGTTTGCCAGCAAAATTTGGTGGTATTTTTTTCTGGAGTGACAAGAAAGGCTAATATTGCCTGCCTCTTTTGCAGGCTATATTTTGATAATTTGATGTATTTTAAGTTTTAGACAAGACCAATTCATGTTGAACAATGAAACTCAACAAACAGTTTGAGCAATTTGCTCCTTTGAAGTCTGGCACAATTCACAGGGTTTCTATGAAAGAAAGCCAGCTACTACCAAAGTAATTGACTTTGCTCCTTGGAGGAAGGATGGCATAAGTAGTTATTGTTAGAGGTTTCAAACAGATCATAAACCGAACGGAATTTAATCTATGAAAATATTTTCTGCAAACGTGCACAATAAGCCTACTGTTTGACGTTAGAACAAATTGATAACATTTTGAAAAGTCAGCCGTTTAGAACGTCTGCTGCTATTTGGACACATGAATAAAGGAAACAAAAACAAGTATTTCTACCACAAGCAGTTTGAGGCTGTGAATTCACAGGGTACTCCTCCCCCTCCCAATCTAAATGCCATTTCCTAAGAAATATTACAGTAAAGATTATGGTTTGGGTTTGTTTGTTTTACTAACCAGGTAAATACCTAGAATGTTTCAAATAATATTGTTTGGCTGCAGAAACTTGGCACGTTGGCATATCCTGTTGAAGATAGGAAGGTGCGCTGTTTCCCGTCCCTATGCAGGCTGAAGGTTTCAGATCCAAAATACTTTCAAATCTGTAACCAAACACAAATAACCCAGTTCAGACGCTCACAGTACAGCCATCTATATCAATTCACATGCTTTTTTTTTCTGACCAAAAGAAGCTGCAACCGAATCCTTCTGGGGCTGCTGTTGTGGGGAAAACAGAAGAAAGAAGGAATATTGATATGTTTGCCACCTTGAGCTGCATATAAAATAAAAGGCGGGATAAAAATCTAAAACAATCCCCCAAACCATAAAGGTTCAGTGCAATTTCCAACACACATTTTTTTTGATGCTCAAATACCAAAAGTAATTACATACTAAAATGATTAATTCAGATTACATAGAAAAAGATACATAATGCTCGGATAACTTTTGCTCTGCTCCACCACCAGTAACACACACTCATTATGCAAGGTTACTTAGACAGGTGTTCCCAGTGAAGGAAATAGGACTCAAGTCTTAATATACATGTAACAAATTGTCCTTCCCTGAGAGTAAGCTCCGTTAAGCTAATTTGGATGCACTTCCAAATAAACATGTGAATGAATAGCTAGACAGCTATTGAACAGGCTGAATAGCTTTTGATGAGGCAGCTTTACCTTAAGATCGAGAGATCCTTGTATGTTAAGTGAGCAAAATCACCACATGATACACAAATGCATATTTACACAGGATACTGAAAATGTGATTTTGTGCCCTTCGCTGCTCTGCAGGAGTACAAACTGGTTGCACACATGGTGCCAATCAGGGCTTTTTTCTCTCATAGAACGCCCAGAACGGAGTTCCGGAACCTTTTTTGGATGGAACCTTGTAGGATAGGCAAGGCGGGTTGTATGGCATGTGTGAGTTCCGGCACCTTTTTTTTTAGAAAAAAAGCACTGGTGCCAATACAATTTGTGTATTCATATTTCCTTGAAAAAGGGTATTACTAAGTTCAACTTTAATTGATCTTATGTTAAGCAGGAATGGAATACAGCCTATAAATCAGGGAGGAGTTACATGCAGCCCTCCCAAGGATGACTGAACTTCCTGTCAGCTCAGGCCAACATGGCTTATAGTCCTCCATTATCGGAAAAGCCATATGTTGCCCATCCTTGTTTTGAAAAATATATCATTAGGATAGGAATGGGTGGGTGGGGAATTCTGGGAGTTGAAGTCCAAACATCTTAAAGGTTGGGAAACATTATAATACACACAGGAAATCAAAAGCTTACCTACAAAGAGCATCGTCACCCTGCCCTTTGTTTTTAAAATCAGTTCTGCTGAGGGAAGACTTCCTATCACTCTCTTCCAAAGTATCCAACTCCTCGGAACTTTTTATTGTTCCAATAATGTGGCCCCATTTATGTTGGTTCTTTGGTTTGAGATCTCCGTTGGCGTCTTCTGTTGCAATGGAAGTTCTCTGTCAAAATAAAAATAGACCAGAGTTTAAACTGCTTTGTAAATGAAAGGAAGTTGGGGATCACTCTCCCTGAGTATGTGACTGGCTTCCAGGGGTGACTTCTCATTCTCCTATAGCTGCTAGAATCTGATCCCATGGTCAGTTCCCTCTCTTGGTCTACTAACTTCTCAAAAACGAGGATTTTGCAATTACAGCAAAGCAATGCTTCAGACAGAAGGCAATATGCACCCAGAACAAATGTGCATAATTTATTCCGATCACAGAAGGCTTCTCCAACAGAAAAAAAGCTTTGATAGATAGATAGACAGGTCTATTACAAGATAAAGTATCCCACGGATGTGCATTGTGAAGAATAGACCGTCATTTAAAACGGGCAACAATAGTGAATATTGGAGCAGGTATGTTTCAAAAATGCCAAGTGTTCAAAGCTTCTTACCTGTAGAGAAAGTTTGGTGTGTATTTCTGGCAAGACCACCTGGCTTGGCTTGACTTCCTTTAGGTGGGCCCTGGCTGAGGAGTCTGCTTTGTGTGGGTAGGTCAGGGACTGGGAGGAATGGCTTTGCAGACATGGTCTCAATGAGAGGCCGCTCTGCGCTTTAGGTGGGGGTGCTGCTGGTGGAACGGGCTTAAAGTGGCTTTGGCCTTGGTCGGGAAGGTCTCGCTGTTGCTTTCCCAACTCCCCAATACACTGAGAAAGGCCCAGAGCTTGGCCAACCTGGAAGTAAGGATATCGAAGTGCCTGAAATCCAACGGGGGAAAAAAAATCATTATTCAGTGAAGAAGACCAAGCAAAGAAGGGTCAGAACATGGGGATATTTTCAGCCTCAAAAGCCAGAGCTGTGTTTCCTGTAATTGTGAAAATGGGAAGGAAAAGCTCGGGATAGCCTAACACGCGCAGGATTCAGTTTCCAGAAGCTTTTCATTTATACGTGATTTTAAAAACAGCACTTAAGTTTCTTTTGAGCTTCTGACACTTTTGAATTGAGTTGACCAAAGAGTGTGTGACAAGGTGCTTGGGAACAGGCACGAGCGAACCGCTGACCCTGCTTTAATTCGAATGGACATTCTCCTGTGATCCTGCAGCCACTTTGCAAACCTAGGGCAAGGGTGAGGCAACCTTGGCTCTTTTATGACTCGTGGACTTCAACTCCCAGAATTCCTGAGCCAGCAAGGCTGCCTACCGCTGGCCTAGGAAAAGGCTCTTTTCAAACAGGTACAGTTTTGTGCAACTGTTCAGGAAAAAAAACTTCCAACTTTGGATCTAAAGGGCAACACAACTCTGGAGAATGCCAGTTTGCTGGGGGAAAATTAGCGGGAGGAAAGTGCTCTTCATGTCCTCTCCTGCCTGTGGACAGATGGTTAGCCTCTGTAGGGAACCGAATGCTCAGTCAGGCAGCAAACCTCATCATATGTTCCAAGAAAATGAGGTGCTGTAAGAACTGCATGAAGAACTGAAGAAAATGTAGCAACAGCAACAGCAGCACATATGCTATAGAGATTTGTGCCCACCCTGCCCGAGATGATAAGGACCCTGATTTGGGGCTTGTAGGAAAAGGAAATCAACAGTGGTCAGAACCAGTAACAGGCAAAAATGTTCTGTATGCTCTCCTCTATGATGGCTCCTTCAGTGTAGGGGGAGACAATGTGCTGTGCTATCGGCAAATAGTATCTATAAAGAGCTGTTAATAAAAGAATATCAAACCTGACTGGCAGTTGGCCGCTTTTTGGGGTCCCATTGCAGCATGTCTCTCATGAGCTGTATGGCCTCACTGCTGGCGTTAGGGATGAGGGTCTTTAGGTTATTTGGTACACACTGGGGCCACCGGAAATGCAGGGTGCCCGCGAGCTGGTAGCCTTCAGGCCAGTCATTCTGAAAAGGATTAAAGAGGCCTGATGTTAAGAAAGCTGTTGTAATATTATTGCAGCCTTACACGAACACTATAGGTCAGTGATGGCGAACCTATGGCACGCGTGCCAAAGGCGGCACTGGGAGTCCTCTTTGTGGGCACGTGCGCCGTTGTCCCAGCCCCGCCTCCCCCCACGGCCCTCTCCTCACCAGCAGCCCCCCGGAGGAGAGTTGTCCCCAGGCACGGCCTGCATGGGGCAGTGTACCCAAGGACATGGCAGCCGGGCAGCAGGGACAAGACTCTGCCCTCACGCCCTGTCGTGCAGATGATGCTCCGGGGCACGGACGGAGGGTTGTGGCTGCCATGGCGTTGTGGATGGCCCTGTGGGTGGGGCAGAATAGGGGTGGAGTGGGTGGGGCGGGAGGTGGAGCGGGGGTGGGCCAGGGGCAGGGCAGTTTTGGGACACTCGATCTCTAAAAGGTTCACCCTCACTGTTATAGGTAATCCTCAACTTATGACGGCTGGACTTATTGGGACTGGAATTTTCATTGCTAAGTGATGTAGTTGTAAAACATGACTGCATCACTTAAGCGATGGCAATCCCTCCAATCCTGGTTGATGTTGTTAAACATACCTCATGGCTGTTAAGCGAGGCAACTTTCTGCTGGCTTTCCACAATCAAAGTCAAGTCCCAGGCTGGAAGGGAGTGAGTAGGTATGCAGAAGGTATGGGGAGAGGTGGGGAGTGTCCAAGAGTTTGAGTGTACGAGAGGTGCAGCATGGTTCATGAGGGTGCAGTGTGGGTCAGGAAAGTGTGAGGTAGTGGACAAGAGGCACAATGTGGATTAGGGAGGATGCACGAGAGGAATGGCAGGGGTTGGAGAGGGTGAGCAGCGATGCAGCATGGGTCAGATGTGCAGGGGTGTGGTGCAGGCTGAGGAGGGTATGTGAAGGCATACCATTGGCTGGCATGGCATGGGCATACAGGGGCTGGTAGATACGTTTGCAGGTAGGGGAGACTTGGGGCCTTCCCTGCTGGCTTCCCCATTGTCTTTCTGGGGAAGCCAGCAGCGAAGGTTGCCAATGGCGATCACGTGATCATGTAGTACAAAACAGCTACCAAGTGCCCAGATAATGATCATATGACAGTCGGGAGTGCTGGGATAGTCAGAACTCTGAGGACAGTTCATAAAAACCTGGCTTGAACTAAAAGTTTTAATATGCTCTTTCACTGTCACAACAGTTACAGTGAATTATACTGAGTTATGCTTTTAAGTCAACGCAATCATTTTGACAATTTCTATTTAAATAATCTGTTATTTACATATGCCACCTTGAGAAATATCGGAACTAATTTTGGAAATAACTCTCAACGGTGTCTGCAGAACTGTGAGAAATTAAAATGGCCACCCACAATTATGGTCTGTTAACTAGTGGATTCTGCCAGGGCTTTCAAAGTTAGCAGCCCTGCCAGGCTATCTGATGCTGATGCCAAGCCTACAGAATGGGATCTAATGTAGTTGGAGGAGAAGAACAAAGGCACAACACAATTCATTCTAAGAATGGGCCAATTATTGCAGTGTGATCAACTGGATCTATACCACAACCAAAAGATACTTCATCTAGGCTTGACTGAACACTTACTAAGGGAAAAACAGACGAGCAACCTGCAATCATCCAAATGTTCTTGCCCTTCAGCTTTCACCTTCCCTAACTCTGGGACACATTATCGTTGAGGAAGTTTATGCTGATGAAAAACGGAGCTGATTTGATTGACTATTCCAATGGACAAGAGGGAATCATATCAAATTATGCACACACAATATTGTCCACGTCTACGTATACTGCGTGTACATATGACCTCATCCCTCTCTCATTTGAAATCCATTCTTGCACACTTGAGTTTTCAAAGTGGGCACTATGTCAGATGAAGCAAACCTTATCCTTGCAGCGATTCAAATACACGTACATGAAGAAATATATACACAGTGGTGAAAGAATACTTAAATAATCTTAAAAGCAAACAACATTAGAATAATAATACAGATAAATATGAGCAATCTCGGCATATCTTCTTCCCAAGTGCTAAGTCCCAATGATCTCACTTAGTTTCAAGTAAATATGCACGAGGTCAAGGGATATAATATATGCTGTCTTGTGCTCTTCATACAGTGTGTCATTGTTTACCTGTTGATAATATAAACCTGGAATCATTTTAATTGTCTATCTGATATCAACACAGCATATTAGGACATGTAATGTACTAAGAGAAAGACGAAGCCCATAGAAGCTATTCATGCCTGCAATATTCCATGGGCAACAAAGGGCCGGCTCTCATTTCGCTACCTTTTTGGGTGTTCCCAACACTTGGCAAATTTTGAAAATAGTATCTATTTCACTGGTCCCGGGAAACAGTGGCCTGAGTGTATAAACTTCTGCCATGATGCAACCAACAGCCCAGATATCAATGGGAGAACTGTAGTTGGTGGACCTCAAGAGCACTTCGGGTGCTCTGTACCTGAAAGCCAAAAATAAGAAAAAGAGTGTTTTCTTTTTAAATTAACTATAGTAATTAAAGCAGTTGCTAATACAGGACACAGACATTGTGAGTGTTCAATTCTCCCTATCCACTCCTTACTCAGGGTAAGCTTAGTGTTCTATCAGGGCTCATGGGTTTTTTTTACCTCATTTGAGGGCCTTTTATGTATAGTGTGCCATTCACTGGATTCACCCACAGTTCTTACCTATCAAGTTGTTAAACAAGATTTCTCGAAAGACTATATATGATTCATGCATTATGCTAAGTCCAAACTGGTCAGATCAGATGATGGTTGTACAATGTACCCAATGAACTAGTTGGACTCAAGAGTTTTATGATTCAGTCTGTGATGTAAAACTAAACAACAGTGGTTTATTCAATAAACCAGTTAAGCAGAATATAGCTTAAGACAACGAATGACCACAGCCTCTGAGGTTGTATAACACAAAGTACTCATGAACCATTATGCATCTGTAATGATGATTGTTGAATCATCTCTTAATTCTGGGGGAAAATCTCTAGGAGTCAAAAACAACTTGCTGACACATAATCAATCAATTCATTCATTCCATGTAATCTGACTGAAATAAAACCAGTGGAGCCTACAGGTAGCCTTCAACTTACGACCAGTCGGTTACTGACTGTTCAAAGTTATGACAGACTTGCCTGAGGGCTATTTATGACCCAGATTTGAAGTTCTAATTGTCACCCTCCCCTGGTCACATGGCTGCATTTACTACTATTTGTAGTGTTCAGTGATCACATGACTGCACTTTACTAGTTTTGCCCCAAACTGGCATTTACTTTGTGTTTAGCAAAATCATGCTCACTGGTTTGCTTAACAACCATAGCATTTATTTAACCACAGCAAAAGAAGTCACAACTTACAATTGTGATGGACAGGCACCATGATGGTTGAGGACTATCTGTGCAAATGTGGAGTTGGTATAAAATGCCTTGGATTCACTACAAGTTAATAAGCGCCTTCCCTCCCTATTGAAAATGCTAAAGCCCCCGTGCTAACAAGCCAAGAAAATCTTTTTGGTGAAAAAATCTTCAGAATTTTCTCCATGCGGAGAAATGCTTTTCCCATCTACAACTGCAAAATACTGTGCACCTCTGCAAAACTCGGGAGGTTCTGGCCAAACAAGCAATTCCATGAGCAGAGGAGCTTCATATCTGCTAGAGTGATTGGACTACTCTTCGTTCATTTCAAGAGGTGCTGCGAAGATCCCAGCCCATAAAATTTCATTAGGCCCTTTATGCAGATAGTGCCGATTTTATTCCAGATAAAATTATTTCAAATTTACTATTATTAAGCCAAGAACATATGGGCAGAGCTCTCAAGAACAGCTTAACATCATAGGACACCGAGCTGATTTTGAATTAGTGAAGTCATGACACGGGCGCGTTTCTATTGGGTCTACCTTTTCTCTTCCTAGCAAACCAATTCAGCTGAGACACCTGATCCTCCATGTTTTTGAGGGTTTCCTAATCTTGGCAACTTTAAGACCCATGGACTTCAACTCCCAGAATTTCCAAGCCAGCCATGGTGGCTGGGGAATCCTGGGAGTTGAAGTCCACACCTCTTACACTTGCCAAGGTTGGGAAGCCCTGCACTAGAGATTGCTACAGACAGGAGAGAACTGCCCTTTTTTAAATCAGCCCTGTTGTATATGTTCAAAGCTGGATTCTACTTGTTTACTTATTTACCTATCAGAAACAAGAAAGAAAATTCAGATAAAAGTGTCAATAATTATCACATTTATCCAACTAATAAGACTCTAACTTAAGTATTTACCACCGTGTCGAAACGTAATCTGTGTAGGGAGGTCTGGATCTAATTTCACGTGCAAGCCCAAAATCAGCTATTTTCACAAGTTCTGGTCCCATGCAAAGGAGATTCTCTGGTTTTAAGTCCCTATGAAAAAAACCTGTGTGAAAAGACAAACACTGGTCAGGCTTTTCTCTCACCCTTCTTCTTAGCTTTCACCTTACAGACTTCTTTTAAGAATTACAAGAAATAATTGTTGAGAAAACATCAAACTGTATTTTTGCTTATATAATACTTGAGCCCTGCTCTTCCTTTCACTTTAGGCAATTTGGTTACGCTTTATGCTTGGAGGTATAGATCAGAACACATACCTTATATTTGTTTAGTAAGCACGAAAATTAGTATTTCTGAATAGAAAGCAAAAATAATTACACTGACTATATGTAGACTGAAAGATTCCAGGATTTTATGGATAAAGTATTTAAAATTGAGAATGATACTAACATGATGTTACGACTGTATTACAGCCAGAGGCAATAATAGCAACACAACTTGCTATAACAGATGTAAATAACAGATTTTGTACAGTATTGCTCTATGTAAGCTGACCTGAAGTCAATTCTGTTGATTTCTAGGGGATTCAGAACTTTCATCAAGAAATCACTATTTATTCAACAACAGGTTTTTTCAGAAAACCTTAGTGATAAGCATTGTTTAGTTCCCTGAACCCAAACAAGAAATATCTGCCCACATATTTCTGAGATATTCCTTCTCTCTTATGCAAACGCAGAGACTTGCCCAAGTTATCATTTAAATCTTACCGTGTTTATGTATGAATGCAAGGCCTTGAAGAATCTGATACATAATATTCCTGACAGTGGATTCTGGAAACAGTTTGTTCCTGTAAAGCAGAAACAGAACTAAAAAGTTTACATTCGTATATGAGGTTTCTTATCTGCAGTTGTTTCCAAAGTGCAGATATAGTGGAAGGCTATAAATACAGTAGATCAGAACACAAGCAAATCAGCTTAGACATTCTGAAATGGTTTGGCTCTGGAGCAAGTCCTCTTCTGTTTATTTATTTAGGATACTCAAATTCGCTTTACTGTTACTGATGTCGCATAAGCAACTGAGAAAAAGATTCTCACAGTAACTTTCTCCGCTTCAGAACAAGGATGGAAATGCCACGGTATTCAGAGTGCCAGCCTACTTGCTGAGCACTGGCATTAGCTCTTGATATCCTTAGGGACGTGATGATGTTAAAGCCGAATCCAGTTGCTGTATGCACAATAAATAAATAAGTATCCCTCCCCTAGACTCCAAGAATGATGGAAAACTGAACTGGCAGTTCAACTCAGTTGTTGTTCTTATTTCTCAGAAATGCTAACTCAAAAGTAAACCCCAAGAATATCATTGTGCCTAGGCTATGTGAGGTATCAGATCTATTATTGATGGCCACACAATTAGCCAGATGTTTAGATAGGATTTAGCATTTTTGTTCACTTACCGAGTTCTTCTCAAGGACCGGGGATAGGCAGAAATTGTTTAAATTATTAAAGGTATCATTATAAGATGTCAGCTGTTGCAAGTCAAGCTGCCTTTTGCAATTGGCTGATGGTGATTTTGTCCATGTCAATGGTATTCAAGTGGTGCTCCAGATATTTTGAGATTGCACCCAAGGTGCCTATTACTATTGGTACTACCTTTGTTTTCTTTTGCCACAGTCATTCTACTTCTATTTGCAGGTCTTTGAATTTTGTGATTTTTTTCCCAATTCTTTCTCTTCTATTCTGCTATCTCCAGGTAATGCAGTGTCTTACTATCCAAACTCTTTTGTCTTTCTTCTCAAAAATTTCTAAGTCTAGGATGTTGTGTGACAGATGCTTGTCTGTTTGAATTCTAAAGTCTCAGAGCATCTTAGCCTCTTTATTTTCTATTATTTTGTCTATTTTGTAGTCCAACCAATTCCTATTTGCAGGCAAATAATATTTTTGCAGATATCCAATGCACCACTTCAATTCTTATTACTTTATGCCAGCTTTTATATATACTGTATATTTACAGTATATATATGCTATGATTTCCATTTTTATTGTTTCACAAATATTTATCTTTTAGGATTTTAATGTTTCAATGCTATAAACCATGCAGAGTTGTTTCAATATGGGCAGCAAATAAATTTAATAACTAAATAAGCATCTCTCTCTCTTTCGTAGTTATGCCCCTGAACTGTGTCTGTGAGAAAAACAACATACCTTTCTTTCATTAATTGATAAAGGTTTTCTTTCATATACTCAAATACAAAATACAGATTATCATTTTCTCTGATAACTTCTTTTAGTTTCACTACGTTGGCATGGTTGAGTTTTTTCAAGGACTGGAAAAAAACAGAAAACAATTACAGGCTTCAAGATAAGTAACAATGAATCTTTGTTCCAGAAATGTAATTTAAGATGCTGCTAAATTTAAATATGGCCCCATTCAACAAACAAACTTGGATCTCTAGAACTGGATGTGCACAGTGCCCATCTTTCAAGTTGTGTGTTGATGGCAACTGGCACAACTTACTTTTCAGCACCAAGGAAGCCAAATTCTCTGCAGAGATCTTTATGCAGCCAAAAGCAACATCTAACCATAAGTGTTTGATTAAAACTCCTTCCAGCTCTGAAAAAGGCAGTATGAACATTGCAGTCTCAGGTTTTTTCTTCCACATCTTCCCATTATGCTTACAATAGATTCACCAATTATTGTTAATTTTTCACAATCATTTTGTCATTTAGATGCTTGGGCAATAGATATATCAGTCAGCTTCACAAGTCTTAGAAGGCCTGTCAGTAGATCTCCTTTTTCATAGCTAGAGAGGAACCAAGCATCTTACCAACCTACCTCAGCTTGTTCATAAAACAGCTCTGATCTGAAGACCAAAATGACTTCAAAGTAACACTAGCAAACGTTATCTGAAGCCCAACATAAATACATGTTTATAAACACGGATATGGTCATACTGGTGTTGAAAACCTATATACCGTAGCTGTTTTGCAATAATCCTATGGATAGAATTTCAAATTCCTACTAATTCACAGTGCATGATGGGAAATCCAGAGCTGCATGCATCTGTTGTGCTTTTTTTTGGCCCTAATTTCCTGTTGCCTTTCCTATCTGCTACTGATTGCTGAATCAAATGTCTGATTATAACAGTCACCACCTACAATTTAAATGTAGTACTACATTCTTACATTTGAAGTAGTCTAAGGAAAGTCTGTTTAGCTTTCTTGTATCATTTATAAACACAAACAACAGAGGCCTTACTTTCAGGGGGGAAAAGGTCTTAGAAGAACATGGTGTAGGTTACAACATTACAACACAGCTGATTTAAGATTGAAACTCCTTCGGCGAATTTAGAATCGGAAGGAAGAGACAAGTACCTTGACTTCACGAAGATTCATGCATTCCTCCCAGGAATAAAATTTCCTCTTCATCCTGTAAAAGGAACAAGAAATCTACTATTGGGCACAATGTGTGTTCCAGTTTTATTGTGACATAAGACTGGAGAAATAAATACAAAGCCGCAACAACCAAAGACTACAAACTGATTCTGTACCTCCATTTTTGGGGGTTGTTGCTCAAACGTTAGTTTTTGTTTTCTAAAGTAAAAACAATTTTCACAACAGATTTATTAATGTGGTATGAAAATCTAATTATCTAAGAAAAGAAACAATCAATAGTTTTGCATTCCTAACCGGTTGAGAATCAGTCTCAAGATTAGTACAATTCAAAATCTGAGTTTTTATTTAGTGGTTTCAAAGTAAATCAGGTACTGATTTCTCAATTAAGGGAACAATTTTGCCTTGACAAGTTGAAGTGATATCCTTGCATTAGAACATGTTTGAACCAACATCTCACCCTTATGCTGGAAATGTAAAACAGCAATAGGATCATATTACCATATGTGGTGGAAATGCCCAAAGACTCGTGAGTATTGGCACAGGACACGAAACTGGTTGAGGGATATATTAACACTGGACTTAGAGTTAAAACCAGAACTCTTCTTGTTGGGAATAACGACAGAAAAATATGACAAGGGAACAATCTACCTACTGCTACACATCCTGACTGCAGCTATGCTTGCTTTTGTGCAAAGATGGAAGAGCAAGGAAATTCCCACAGAGGAAGAGTTAATACATAAAATATTAGCCATGTGTGGAAATGGACAGGCTCACAATGATATTAAAAGATAAATGTGGATCAGTTTATTATGAAACCTGGGATAAATTTTACCATTGGAGGAATTCGAAGAGGATGGTTGGGATTAAGGATGAATGTTAAGATAGAAATATATGTTATTTTATTTTAGAATAAGTACTGTATATGTAGATGTAGATGTATATGTAGAGATGAAGAAGCTCTTGTAAAAAGTGGAACAATCTGATAAGAATGTATATACTGGAATGTCACGTTAAATCCAATGTTTGTGTGTTTTTAACTGTATCATAAATAAAATTTGGGAAAAAAAGAACATGTTTGAACCGTAGTCTTCAAAAATATGAACTTTCATTATCTGATGCTCAAATGTGATATGTAGGGTTAAAATGACAGCAATTCAGAAAGGTCCCTTACCTCTTAATGGCAATCAGCTCTCCTGATTCAATACTTCTTCCTAGGAGGACAGAGCCATATGTTCCATCTCCCAGCTGTTTGATAGTTGTGTATCGATTCATGATAGGGATCCTCCAGAAGGCAATCTCATTTCAGTCCTTGGCATGCTCTTTGTTGCGGATGAAGCATTTCCCCTCAGAGTGAAGCCAGTTTTTCCAATGGCAGCACAACCCCAAAGTATCCAGGATTTGGTGAACATTGCCAAGTTCATATTTTCAGGGATTGTCTTTCGGTCTATGAAAAGACAGAGAAATATGTCTTCACTTTGTATGCCTTATAGCGTGAAGGCGCATACGGTATTTTTCTTGACGGTTACCATCTGAATTCTTTTGAGTCTGCTAAACAGAAGAATTAAGCTATAGCTGATCCTCTAATAAGAATGTATGGTAAAAGGCTCACACAGCCAAGTCTGATATTCAGATCTTCCTAGTAGTAGATATGTTTTTCTAGCTCTTCTTTAGACTAGCAGTTTTCTACCTCTCCCACTCTTCTGTCCCACCAACTATTTCTTTATTTAAGAGATTTATATGGGTGCCTGTCTTATATACAATAAACCTGTGCGGCTCACAGAAAAAGCAATACGACAGAAAAAAAGCTATAAATGTAACATCAAAACTATACCTCATGGCATCCCAAACGCAACACTCTCATACACTTGTTGAGCTCCAGTCTCATCGTAGGCTATTGCCTTAAGGAAGAGGCAGCACTTCACAGCCTACTGAAAGAACGGAGGCCTAGTCAGGAAGGAGGCTAATTCCACAGGGGGGCAGCTATAGAGAAGATGTACCTCCTCGGTCCCTCTAGGTGACAACAGTTAAGAGACGGGGCTTGGCGTGCACCCACCCTATCCGACGTGGTGGGATGGACAGACCTCAGGGAGAAGGAATCTACAAATAATTCGGTCCTGTGCCATCCAAGGCTTCAAAGCCAATAACCAATGCCTTGACTTGCATCCAGAAAGAAATTAGAAGCCAGGGTAGCTTGGACTGCAGCAGTGTGATACAGGTAGCCATAGATTTGCAACCATTCGTTTAGTGACCATTCAAAGTTACAACAGCACTGTGCTGAAAGAAGTGACTTATGACCCTTTTTCACTTATGACAGTTGCAGCATCCTCATGGTCATGTGATCAAAATTCAGACGCTTGGCAACTGGCATGTATTTATGACGGTTGCAGTGTCCCGGGGTCACGTGATCACCTTTTGCAACCTTCTGACAAGCAAAGTCAATGGGGAAGCCAGATTCACTTAATAATCATATTATTAACTTAACAACTGCAGCGATTCACTTAACAACTGTGGCAAGAAAGGTTGTAAAATGGAGGCAAAATGCACTTAAGGAATGTCTTCCTTAGGAATGGGAATTTTGAGCTCAGTTGTGGTGGTAAGTCAAGAACTACCTGCATAGGCAAATAAACTGTACAGACATAAAGGCAAAAAGGCCATTTTTCCAAGGAGAAATGTACATATTTACATGCATTCTGGTATTTGTCAATTGTGGCAGGCTTTTATTATACAAAACTGCAAAAATATTTTGGATTATGATCTTGGCAACTATAGCTATAAGATTCATGCATAATTAATAAATTGGAAAATTGTGTTAGTTCAAACAAGACTCTGGGGTGATGTTTCATTAAACTGCCCAAATCAAAAGAAAATAAAATCACACAGTCAGACAAATCACACAGAGGCTGGAAAGGCATTGCATCTAATTTCTTCCATTCTTTTTTGATTTCCACTTACGACAGGGGTGGAATCCAATGAAAAGGGATATATTTACATATATCCAAACCTTCTCCTGTTGGGAATCAGCAAAGAATCTGGGGTCTCTTAGAAATTTGGCCCAATGCAAACCCTCTCAGTCAATCTTCCTTTTTGACCCTTCTGATGACATCAGCCTTTCCTGACACTGGAAGTAACCAGTCTCTGTGGCTGGTACGGTAGTGTTGGAGTTCTTTCTCAAGCCCTGGAAGAAGAAATGGATGACTTTCCAAAGCTATCCTAGGATTATGAAGTCACAAATTTGGACCACAATTCTGGGAGTTGTAGAAGTGTGACACAAGGAGAGTTTAAAAGTCAAAGTATAATTGTTTTTAAGTACCGTAACTTTTCTTAAAAGAATAGAAAATGTGGCAAGTCAAACTGCTTAATAACCGTTATATCAATATTCTTGGAATACTGCATTTATCACACACACATATATATATGTATATATATGTATGCATGCATGCATGTATGTATGTGTGTGTGTATGTGTGTGTGTATATATATATATATAAAGTTCATCCAGTGATAGATATATCTAATCTGATAACAAAAGAAACATTTGTATTAACAGTTCGGTAGCAAATTAATATATTTAAATATTGCAGTTGTTTAAAAGCATTAGCTTTAGAATCTTTCTGATAATAGGAATCTAAATCAAATTAGCCAAATTTCGTACATGAAAATCTTCAATTTAGCAAATAAATCCCCAGTTTTAACTATTTATATATATCCCATAAAGTTTCCATTTCCAATTTATTAGTCAGGCCCAGAGACATAACTCAATCTGGATAACTCTGAGCATAAATAAAGGTTGGGGGATTAACTTGAGCTCCTGAAGCCCCAAATCTATCATATCTGGAGGATGATGTAAACAAGCTTACATCAGTGCTCCAGATGAAGTCTATTAGTTCTACAGCACATGTAACCTTTCAGGAGGTTACAACGACTACAATTAAAGAATACAACCTTAAGAAAGAAAGAAAAGTGAGCGTCAGGAACTAGAATCTCAAAGGTTATACAAACCATGCTAAGAGAAGCTGTGGATTCTTCCATCAGAGAGAAAACAAAGCTGAAAAGGATTCAGTGCATTCAGATGGGTAAAGACGATATTTCCGCCCAAGAGAAAAATGCATGTAGAAAAGGAAAATACAGCCACACTGGAGGACAACCAGGAGCTTTTCCTGGTGAAAGCAACTCAGCAGCTCCCCCCTATGGTCTTTCGTTAAGTCTGCCTGGAGGCCGGTGTAATTCCCCCCCCCCAAGCAGTGAACGCAATTTAAGTTTGATCTAAAGTAACGTCTGTGAAAATTCTCCACTTGTTTTCAGACAGGGGATTTAATCTTCAGTAAGCCTCAGCAACATACAAAGTCCTGTATATTTTATCAGTGGATTATTGCAAGTACCATAATGCAAATGTTAGGTCAACCCAGTTTTTAAATGCCAATTTAACCCTCAGTACCCATTCTTTACCCATATGCTTTTTACCATTGCACAGACAAGGAATAAACTGTATTCTGTGCTATGAACATTGCTTCCACCAGCAATTTACAGAACTTTTATAGGTTTAGGAATATGGGATAAATCACTACCTCTAACAGAAGAAAGACACCAGACAAGAAGATTAGCGTCAAAAATAACAATGGGATAAAATTGCAGTCCACCTAATTAAATCTTAGCTTTAGTAAAGAATGGAAAAAATAAAACTTTTGGTATGTACACCCTTATTTGGAACTATATTCCAGTGTGTCTAGTAAATGCATTACATATACATTAAGCTATTCTGCTTTTGTCTACAAAAATCGTGACAGATCATACGATTACCCGGAGCAGAGGTATCCAATCTTGACCACTTGAAGACATGTGGACTTCAATTCCCAGAACTCCTCCTGCTGGCTTGGGAATTCTGGGAATCCACAAGCCTTAAACCCCCCAAGGTTGGACACCCCTGATGTGGAGGTTCTGTTATTGCAACCTAAAAACTGAAGAGTGGTGTTTGAGGGAGTCCTGGGGCAATACAGACAGTGCTTCCCCCATTTTCCTCTTTCTCACCTCGGAATTAAGGAGACAAAATACCAGACGTTTGTAACTGGGGCTGCCCTTCCATATCCGCAACTGCAGGGAAAAAACCATCCCCTAGTTCAGGGGTAGGCAACCTTGGTTCTTTGATGACTTGTGGACTTCAACACCCAGAATTCCAGAACCAGCTATGCTGATTTAGGAATTCTGGGAGTTGAAGTCCACAAGTCATCAAAGAGCCAAGGTAGCCTACCCCTGCCCTAGTTTCTAACTTCGAAAGCCCTAACCCAGCCAATCCCAGCGCCGACGGATTTACCCAGCTCCCAGAGACCCTTGCGAAGCTCAGCGCAAAATATGCAGGGAATGAGTCACAGGGACCGCGCGCAGCCTTCTGGGAAGCGCAGTCCACGTGAAGTTCTCCACTCCTTTTCTGTTTATATTGGTCTAGGCGCATGCGCGCTCCGCTGCTTCGTCTGCTCCATCTCGTTCAGTCGCTGACGTTCCCTCGCGCGCTTTTAATCGTTCCTCGTTGTCTGAGAAAATGGCTGCCGTACGCCGCGCTCGCAGTGACTCCCGCTGCGTAGTTCGCTTTTCTGACCGAGAACTCTGCTAAATTTGCTTCCCTGCTTGGTACCCGTTCGAGAGGGAGGTGAATAAGAGTCCAAAAAGAGACCCGACGGCCCTTGAGAGGGGGCGGAAACCTTCAACCAACCGGACAGGCCGCCCTAGTTCGAAACGGCCAGAGCGCTGCAGTTGGACGAGAGTGACAGTTGGACGGACGGCCTGGCTGTCTCAGCCTCGGCCTCAGCATGGTGAGGGGAGGGGCTGCGGAGCGAGTGCGCGTGACGAGAGCACGAGAAGGGCGGGGTGGGGTGGGGTGGGGGTCTCGCGCGCTAACGGACCGTCGCCGTAACGGATGGGAAGCCCCGCCCTCAAGAGGGGGCGACGGGCAAGAGCGAAACGAGGCAGTCGATAACGCGAGGCTCACAATCGCCTCAGTTCAAGCCCCTCGTTGAATGTTTGTGGAATATTATGATTTGAAGGTGCTTCGCGAATAAAGAAGCCTCTCGTTAACAAAGTACGCGACGTAGCTTTAGGATATATATTTTTTTAAACGGGAAAGAGACGGTTTACGGCGCAATAAAGATTTAGAAGGCCGAGTTATGCAGCAGTCTTTTAAGTAGATTCGATCGAGAAGACCAAAAATAGCCATCCATCGCAGACGGTGCTGAAGTCTTTAGTTAAATAAGCGGTTTCCCCGTGATGTCAGAAACAGGTGGCGTCAGATACTGGATGAATGCGGTTCAGGATGTCAGAATAGAAATAGGCGCTTGTTTCTAGCAAATCCCTGGAAAGCGCTAGCAAGAAACTAAAACGGGTTCTCAACCTTGGCAACTTTAAGACTTGTGGACTTCAACTTCCAGAATTCCTCAGCCAGCAAAGCTGGCTGAGGAATTCTGGGAGTTGAAGTCCACAAGTCTTAAAGTTGCCAAGGTTGAGAACCCCTGAACTAAAATGACATCTGCCTGCTTGCTCTCTTTTTCAAGAAAAAAATAGAATTATCACCTTAATCACCTTAATAACTTTGGCAAAGTTAAATTGTTTTTTTTTTTTGACAATCAGACAGAACCAAACTAATTAGGTGGGCACATCTAGTTTAACTGATTTGTCGGCCAAGCTGTAGTGAACGTGCATTTACTGAAATTTTTTGCCACCCATTTGCCAATTCTATGTGGCTTACAATATGCGAAATAAATTTTTTAAATAAAACTTAGTAAAACCAATAAATGTAGACTTGTCTTTGACTCTTTTAAAGATCTGTTTTTTGTCATCTTCTGAATATTTCTGAAACATCATGGAAGACTTGGGCAAGGTGTTCCAGTAGGAAGGGTCTATTGCTGAGAAAATCAAGCCTCTGGGTTCCAGTCCCCTAATATTTTTTTTTTTCTGATCTGGAGTATCCATTCTCTAATCATGTAGGTAGTGCAGATTTTACATGAAGGAGATTGTTCCAAAGGTTACAAAGGCCCAAGCAGAAAAGTGTCCAAGGTCTTGACATCTGCTTCTGCAACAGCATCAGATTGATACTGCCCACTCAGAAAAAAGTAGAACTACTTAAAAACTGTTTCTAATCCCCCTCTCTTGCAAGCAGCTCAAAAAGATACCATGCTGTGATACTGAACCTTGCAGACAGGTCTACAGGAAAGGAGAGTGCACCACAGCTGTTTCAAGTTGCAACTACAAAAACAAGTGCTCTGTTTCATGTCTTGTTTAGAAAGGATCCAGATAATCTGTCTGTCTAGCTTTCTTTTCTGCAGCTTTTTCAAGCAGTAGTAGGTGGATAAGTGGATCCAGGGAAGTATTTTTTTAAGAAGAAAGTTTAATGGCTGAAGGTATTATCTCCTCTTCCTTTAGCAGTGCGTTCATTATCAGCTGAATCCATGCGCTCCAGTTTTTGTTAGAAGTTCACGTTGGAGAGCAAGAATCTAATTCTAATGAGCTCAGGGGGATGAAGCGCCATAAGAGACGTCTAGAGAAGCGATGGAGACGAAGTAGGTCCAGATCTGATCGAACCAGATTGAGCTCATTTATTAGAGCCTATTTGAAGGCGATTAAGGCGGCAAGATCTTTGTATCTTTCCGCTTTGATCGCGTCTGCAGAATCTCGCTCGGCCACCCTGTTTAGGGTGACCCGGTCTCTCCTTAATCCGAGGGGTCCGGGGCCTCCCTTGCAGGGTAGCGCCGAGGACTTTAACAACTGTTTCGCAGACAAAGTAGTTCAGATCCGGGCCGACCTAGACTCCAGTTGTATAGCAGAGTCGACTGATAATGATTCAGTCAAGGGGACAGGGGCATGCTCTTGTCCGGTCATCTGGGGCAAGTTTGAGACTGTTACTCCTGATGAAGTGGACAGGGCCATTGGAGCTGTGAGTTCCGCCACCTGTTTGTTGGACCCGTGTCCCTCCTGGCTGGTTTCTGCTAGCAGGGAGGTGACACGTACCTGGATCCAGGAGATTGTCAACGCTTCTTTGAGGGAGGGGTCCTTCCCAGCTCCTTTAAAGGAGGCACTTGTGCACCCCCTCCTCAAGAAGCCTTCCCTGGATCCAGCAATTCTCACTATCGTCCGGTCTCTAACCTCCCCTTCGTGGGGAAGGTTATTGAGAAGGTGGTGGCACTTCAACTCCAGTGGTCTCTGGAGGAAGCCGATTATCTGGGGCCTCTGCAGTCCGGGTTCAGGCCTGGCTACAGCACCGAAACTGCTTTGGTCGCTCTGATGGATGATCTCTGGCGGGCCTGGGATAGAGGACAGTCCTCTGTCCTGGTGCTTCTTGACCTCTCAGCGGCGTTCGATACCATCGACCATGGTATCCTGCGACGGCTGGGGGGAATGGGAGTGGGGGGCACCGTGTTACGGTGGTTCTCCTATCTCTCTGGTCGGTCACAGTCGGTGTTAGTGGGGGGTCAGAGGTCCACCTCTAGGTCACTCCCTTGTGGGGTGCCTCGGGTCGGTTCTCTCCCCCCTACTTTTTAACATCTACATGAAACCACTGGGAGAGATCATTCATCGGCATGGAGTGAGATACCATCAGTATGCTGACGATACTCAGCTGTACATTTCCACTCCTGCCCAAATCAGTGAAGCGGTTGAGGTGATGTGCCGGTGTCTGGAGGCTGTGAGGGTCTGGATGGGTGCTAACAGATTGAGGCTCAACCCTGACAAGACAGAGTGGCTGTGGGTGATACCTCCCACGGACATTTCAATCTGTCCCTCCATTACCCTGGGGGGTAAAGTTATAGACCCCTCGGAGAAGGTGCACAACTTGGGAATCCTCCTCGATCCACGGCTGACATTGGAACATCATTTGTCGGCCGTGGCGAGGGGGGCATTTGCCCAGGTTCGCCTGGTTCACCAGTTGCGCCCTTATTTGGATCGGGAGTCTCTACTCACAGTCACACATGCCCTTGTCACCTCGAGGATCGACTACTGCAATGCTCTCTACATGAGGCTACCCTTGAAGAGTGTTCGTAGACTACAATTTGTGCAAAATGCAGCTGCATGAGCAGTTGTGGGCCTGTCCCGTCATGCCCACATTTCGTCAACTCTCCACATGCTGCATTGGCTGCCTATTGGTCTCCGAGCGCAATTCAAAGTGTTGGTTATTACCTATAAACCCTTTATGGCATTGGACCAGGATACTTACGGGACCGTCTTCTGCCACATACTTCCCTTCGACCGGTGAGAGCACACAGGGTCGGCCTCCTCCAGGTCCCGTCAGCGAAACAATGCCGTCTGGCGGGTCCTAGGGGGAGGGCCTTCTCTGTTGCGGCGCCCACCCTCTGGAACCAACTACCTCCTGAAGTCCGCGTTTCCCCCACTCTCCCGGCCTTCCGGAAGAATTTGAAAACTTATCTATGCCGGCAGACCTGGGAATGATTGTGATTGTGTCTGTATGATGAATGTGTTTGGGGGGTCTTTTAAATGTTTTGTCGACTTGGTTTTTGGTTTTTAAATGCTGTGATGTTGTTTTTTTGTTCATGTTGTTAGCCGCTCCGAGTCCTTTGGAGAGGAGCGGCATAAAAATCCAATTAATAATAATAATAATAATTAATAATAATTTGCATGTAGCTTCACCAGGCATCCGCCTTGAAGAAATACCACAAGCAATAGTTTACAAATTACAATTTACATACTGTACCAAATTAAATCTAAACTCTGTTAAAAACTCTTTAGTTATGTATGCTGTATAAATTTGATTATCTCTCTTCCCCTGTTTCCTGAGAGGTCTTACAATTTAAATTCATGGAAGTCAATAGTTCATAGAAAGCCCTGAGAATTATCTTAAGTGGGACAGGACCTTGTTTTACAAATTGATTAAAGAAATAAAATAATTGAAATACAGTATTCTCTTTATATAGAGAGTGAAAAGCATGGGAGTGTGGGAACATCAGACTTGATGGGCCTTTTAACTGAACAGTTTTTTAAACCAGGGATAGTGCACATCTCTGTTATTGCTTATCATCTAATTCCAAGGAAGCAGCTAGCTTTCATCAATATTAAACTTGATAACAGACATGAGGGAGAACAAGTTGAAATTAAATCCAGACAAAACAAAGATGCCTTTGTAAAATAGAAAGCTGGACTCAGAGAGTGTGGCAAAACCTGTTTTGGATGAGATTGCCCTCCCTCAAGAGAGCAGATTTGCCATTTGAGAGCAGTCCTAATCTGCAGGTGAAGGCTATAAGAAGACACATTTACATAACATACCCATTCTTTAGTTATAATGTGTCTTTAGATCTGCAATATGTTTATCTGTCCTTGAAGAGTACTTGGAAATAGTAATTGGTGCAAAAATGCAGTAGATAGGTTGTTATCTGATACAAGGTACAATGATCAGACAATGCTTGCAGTGAAAGATTTGTATTGGGCTTGATTGTTTGAGGTACTGCCTTTCCTACTGTGAATCTACCCATTTATTCAGATAACAAGGAGACCTTTTGGAAAGTTACTCTGCTGCCACAAGCTCACTGATCTGGTACCTCTACTTGTAGGGCATCAAAGCTATAGCTCTAAGAAAGTATGTTTGTTCTGCAATCTCCCATCCATGCCACTAGTGCAGCGGTTCTCAACCTGTGGGTTGCGACCCCATTTGGGGTCTAACGACCGTTTTGCGGGGGTCGCCGGGCACCGCAGTCTGCCATTTTTTTTGCCGTTTCCCCTTGGCCGTTGCGCGCCGCGCATGCGCGGTTCAGCCCGTCGTGTCGCGCATGCGCGGTTCAGCCCGTCACGTGTGCGCCGTGCATGCGCGGTTCGGCCCGCCGCGCATGCGCAGTTCAGCCCATCGCACCGTGCGTGCGCGGGTCGGGTCGCGCCGCGCATGGGCGACGCAGGTGGGGTCTCGGCCTGAAAAAGGTTGAGAACCGCTGCACAAGTGGATACTATTTTGTCAGCAGGATTATAGAATTGGCTTCAACACGCAATGACAATTTTCATTCTATCTTAGAAGGAATCAGTTTTCCAGTTGTATACTGGCAAATTTCGAATGCATACATACTGAACATCAGAAATATTTGTTGGGTTTCCTACATTGTGATAATGCAAACCTCAAACATCTGAAACGGTTCTGAAATTTGAAGTGAAGCAACAAAAAAAATCCTTAAAACTAACAAAATAAACAATTACAGTAACATAATAAAATCAAGAGGCAGTCTAGGGCACGGGTGTCAAATTCGCAAAGTCACGTGACATATCGTGACTTTTTTCCATTGCCGGCAATGGGGTAGGCGTGGTTTCGCCATGACGCATCTGGCCCATAGGCTGGCAGTTTGACACCCCTGGTCTAGGGGAATAGATACATTGTCAGGACATGGCAAAACCTTTGCATTATGGAAGATTTTGTAATCTTCAGAATCAATTTATTCCCAGGGTGGATATACCACAGGAAATAACCTGCCTCCATAACATTAAAGGAATTTCAGTAAGTCATAGAATCACTAAAACATCCTATCATGAATATAAGGATTAATTAGGCCTATATTGAAGCAATTAGGTAACCTAGGGATAGGCATAAGTTGTTTAGGGCTTTTCATTAACATTGCAAATGTCTGAGCAACTGCTTAAAATGGACCATCTCTAACAAATTTCTTGATTATAGTATCTGTGATTTTAGGATATTAATATATAATGACTTGGAATACTAACACGATCTTTCTTCATTAGGCAGAAGGAGAAGAAGATTGTTGCTCTGACATAGTAAAGGAGAATGACAATGACAGTTCTGGTGAAGCAAATCTTGAGGTGTGCTGTTTTATCTTCACTCATAAAGTCATATGTACAATTTTATTCTTTATTCCATGTGCCTTTGTACTTTTGTTTCAACACTTTAAAACTTTTGTGTATATTAGCTTTAAATGGAAACAGTTCTATTTTGGGGGATGCAGTTGCAACAATCCTGAAAATAATTATTTTTCATAAAAATAATTGTTTATTAGGGAGCATGAAAAATCAACATAGAAAAATATTTCTGTCCATGTGACAGAAATACTTTATATTCTTGATAGGAACATATATCCCTAAGAATGCAGTATTCCTTTTTATTTCTATCTGTAGAACTTCAGCTGCTGCTTTTTATAATGTTTATTGATCATTCTTCAAAAATGGATTTTTAGGCAGAGCTTCAGATGTTCAGAGCCCAGTGGATGTTTGAACTTACCCCAGGGGGGAGCTCTACAGGTCTGGAAACTCGATCCTGCAGAACAAGAGGGTCTTTATTAAAGACCATAGATACCAAAGGGAAACTCGAACTTGCAAAAGAGGAAAAGGTAAACAATTTAAACCTCTTAAGAGCCAGGGTGATGCAGTGGTTAGAATGCAGTATTGCAGGCTAATTCTGCTGACTGCCAGCAGTTTGATTCCCACTGGCTCAAGGTTGACTCAGCCTTCCATCCTTCCGAGGTCAGTAAAATGAGGACCCACATTGTTGGGGGCAATATTCTGACTGTAAACCGCTTAGAGAGGGCTGTAGACTACTGTGAAGTCTAAGTGCTATTCTTATTGCTATTCCTAAACTGCTAACATCCATCATTTAGTGTTTCAGTATGTATAAAGTATGACCTATTTTTTTTTTAATTTCTGTTCTTACAATTGACCTGTATCTTATTGGAATAATGCTGTCAGTATTATGAGAGAGAAAAAAATTGTCCTGAATTCCTTGTACACTTGTTAGAATTTATGTTCAAGGAAGTAAAGGCACAACTATGATTAAAAATAAGATCAGATATTGAAGTAAAAAATACAGGATTGCAGTGCAGTTAACGTGATAAACATTAAAGTAATCGATCAGTTTAGGTCCATAATTAGGTTGTTTATTAAAATTTAATTAGCCATGGAAAACTGTTTTTGTGTTATTTTTTTAAATTAGTATTTTTAAAAAAATACTAATAGAAGGTTATATTTCATTACTTAAGTCAATTTTCTTTGCCAATATGTAAGGTATTCCAAAAACAAATGACTAATTTTTGTGCAGGCAAGAGAACTGTTCCTGAAGGCAGTGGAACAAGAGCAAAATGGGGCTCTTTATGAAGGTAATCTCATATATTAATTTCTTGGACCATGCTCCTTCTCAGCTAAAACCGTTTATTCTTATAGTGAAAACTACAATATAAAGATTAATTATTAAGATGCAAAGTGGTTGTCCTTCCCCCAGCATATAATTTATGTATATACTGTTGTTCTCTGGCATATGTAGAGCCCCATCTAGTAGCTGGGGACAAATCCTTTATTGAGGGGTTCTTGGTGCTCTTTGAGCTTCAGTTCATTACCCAAACTAGATAACATCATCAGTGCTAATAAGGAGTGCTGTTTGCTGTCAGTTTATATTCTAGTGGCTTGCCTGTCAGTGTTAGTGGGAGTGATCTTAGAGATTCTTTGATTGGGCTGTTTGCTGTTGGCTTCTTTGATAGTTTCTTGATTGGGGTATTGTTTACTTGATTGTTGGTCTGATGCTAACCTATTCTGATCTGGGTGTTGATTGCTGGTGGAGAGGTGTTTGGGTCTTTTTGTTCCTTTTTGGGCTGGGTGATAGTCTCTTTTGCATAATCTATAGATGTTGTTAATGTCTATGTGTCTATTGATGGCTGATTTGTCAAAGTGCCAAGCTTCTAGAGATTCCCTAGTGTTTTTGAACTTGGTTTGGTCTAGGATGGTCATGTTTTCCCAATTGAAACGATGGTTAAATCTGTCTATATGTTGTGAAATTAAAGAATTTTCATCATGTCTTCTGACTGCTAGTTAGTGTTCTTGGATGTGTTCTGTCAATCTTCTGCCTATTTGTCCTACATAGAGGTTGTTGCAGTCCTTACATTGTACACTATATCGTAGATGACTCCGTTTTTTCTTCTGGGATTGTTGGGTCTTTTGCTCTGCTTAGGATGTTTTGAAGGGCTTTCCATTTTGCTGAAATACGTTGTATAGATGCTCTGTTTCCTTTTTCTATTGTTCCATGTTGCTGCAGTGTTTGGGCTCATCTAAATAAAGTCCTTACACAACTTCTCTTGTGGGAGGTTGGGTTGTTGCTTTGGTACACAGTTACTAGCATTGATGGTGTTACATAGTTTGGGTAATGAAACATCTGCAAGAAAACAAGCAAGCTCAGAGAGCACCAAGGAGCCCCATGTCAACTCTGAGCTACAAATATAGTATTCTCCTTTATTAAATCCTTTATTATTGGAAACTGATCTGGCCCTTTAATCATCCCTCATTCCAAAAACAAGCACACTTGAAAGATGTCAAGCAGCTGTTTCTCTTCCACTTTTCTTAGTGCTGTGGTTCTGCGGTATGTCATGGCCCTTCTGAAGAAGGTCTGGACATTGCTTTTATATGTGGTAGGGTGGTTGTTTGCAAAGCTGAGGATCTGGTATGCGTGAGTAGGTTTGCAGTAGACATGGTTTCCAGTTTTCTGTTGTCTACTCTCTTTATGTCAATGTCAAGAAATGGGAGTCTTTTGTCTGGTTCCTCTTCATGTGTGAATTTGATGCCAGGGAATATGTTATTGAGCAGTTGGTGTATTTCTTTAATTTGGGAGCATTTGGTGATGACGAAGGTGTTGTTGACGTAGTGTGTTCAAAATTTTGGTTGGATGGTGGGTAGGGCTATGGATTTGAGTTGTTGCATGGCTGCTTCTGCTATTAGGCTTGATATGGGTGAGCTCATCGAGGTGCTTTGTATTTGCTTGTAGATTTTCCCATTGAACTTGAAGTATGTGTTAAGGCATAGATACAGAAGTTTCATGATGGTTTCTGTGGACATGGAATGTTCTATGGTGGAATCATCTTTGTGGGTATGGTTTTTAGTGAGTAGGTGATGTATGGTTTGTTTAGCCAAGTTGATGTCAATCAAGGTGAAGAGTGTGGTGACATTGAAGGAGACCATGATTTCCTTGATGATCTTGGTTGGTTGATGAGTTGGAGAAATTGTTCTGAGGAGTTTATTGAGTGACTTGAGTCATTGACCAGGTGTTTGAGAGTTTCTTCTACAGGGTTTTTGCTAATTTAAACATCAGTGTTCTTGGTAGAGAGACAATTGGGCATAAGGGGGTCTCATTCTTGTGTATTTTGGGGAGTCTGTAGAACCTGGGCATGGAGGATTCTTATGGTTGCATGTGCTTTCTCTCTAGTGGTATTAGCTGTTTTACTTTTTCATTTTCCTTAGGGTGACTTTTATTTTCTTCTCTAGCTGATTTGTTGGATCGTTGTGGATTATTTGCTAGGTGTCGGTATCATTTAAATGATTTTCAGCTTTGCTGATGTAGTCCATGACCACAGTCTTTGTCTGCCGGTAGGATGATGATGCTTTTGTTTTGTTTCAGTTTCTTTACTGCTCTCTTCCTCTCTTCTCCTTTTGGCTGAGTATTTAATTGTGTCTGTTGCGTTGTACGTTGGGGATAATTTTTTGCCTGATGTTGTCTTGTGTTTTTTGGCCCAGGTGGTTCAATTTTAGAATGGATTCGAGATTGGCTAGGAATTCAATGGGGTCAGCATCTTTGTAGTTGAAATGGAGGCCATGTGTGAGGACAGTCTTTTCGTCATCTGATAGAGGTCTTTTGGATAGATTTCTGATCCATAGTTCTGAGTTGTCATCTTGTGGTTTTGGGGTGATGGTATTGGGTTTCTCCTATAGTGAGTTGCGTTTTTGGATTTGTGTTTTATTGGCATTCCTGTGGATCGTACTTTCAAATGGTCTGTCAGGTCCTGTCCATTGGAGTTGAGGCATGCGGGTTTTTTTTTTGTCAGTGATGCATTGGTATTTTTCCAGGCGGTTGTGGACATCAGTGATCATGAATCAAAGCATTTTGCATCCATTTTGGAAGGCTAGTTTCCATGCTTGTGAGTGTTTGATCAGTGGTCAGTAGCATGTACTTTTGGGGGTTGTTTGTGGAGGCATTCATAGAGGAAGTGTAGCTGTTTACGGGTTGATAATCATCTTGCAGCAAAAGTCTCCAAGCAGCAGGCAAGTCTGAGTGTTGCACGCCCATGTAAGTTTGCAATAGTGCCAAATATCTGTATACTTCTGTATACAATTCTATATGGGACAAACATCACGTCAATTGAAAACCAGAATCCATCAACATTGGCTGGCAGTCAATTGCCTCGATCCCAAATCCCTAATCGCTACCTACACTGACACCGAACAGCACCAATTTGATTGGAGCAATACAAGAATCATCAGCCAAGCTACCACCCACGACGCACCCGGGTTTATTTAAGCCTGACACTCCACAAGCAATTCCATCAACAGACATATTGTCCTACAACCAGCCTATGAACCCCTGAAAATTCAAATCAATTGCACAACCAATCAGCAACAGCACCAATCTTCAACCAGCCCACGTAACCCCCCCAACCAGCATGACCTGACCCCTCACAAGACCCATCATTCACCTGATGTGACCTCCCATCACAAGACCTGATCACATGAAGCCGTTATAAGCAGAAGAACACCAACACTGACATTCCCTAAATTCTGCTGAAGATGTTACCTAGCTTGGTAATGAAATGTTGGAAACCAACCCACAAGCTCAGAGAACGAACCTCCACACTCAGATAATTTGTGTATATACTGTTGTTCTCTGACATGTGCTGAGCCTCAACTAGTGGCCGGGCCACTAGATGAGGCTCATAGCTTTTATTTCTAAGAATGTTTGTGGTCCTCATGTATTCAAGCAAGCATCTTGGGATATTAGATGGATGATAAGGCCACAATCTCACCAGTTTGCCTTACAGTGAATGGGTGCTTTGTGATTGGTCATACTAATCAAGACAGTGGCCATAATATGTTCTCAACATTTCAAATGTGCTAGGTGGCCCAAGAAACTGTGCCAGTTTTATTGTTACATTTTAATCTGAGAGTACTTACCTTGATCTGAGAATTAATTACTCAATGATCCTTGTTGCTGATTCAATCCATGGCTCCACTCCCCCTATTAAAATAGCCTTTAATTAATAATGGCAATTGTATCTCCTACCATCATTTTTTGCAGAATATATTTTGCATTAATAGTGCAATAACTAAAGAAAGAAAAGTTGCATAAGAACTCTGCTAATGCACTGATTTTTAAAGTTAATTTTTAATACTTATTCCAAAGTGTATGTACAATCAATTTAAATACGATTGCTTTTATTTTTAGCTATTAAATTTTACCGTCTGGCTATGCAATTGGTCCCAGATATTGAGTTTAAAATTACCTATACCAGATCTCCAGAAGGCGACAGTATTGGGAAAAGCTAGTAAGTATACATATATGTATGTATTATTTGAAAAAGGTGTACTCAGTATATACTGAATTTCATATATATTTTATATATATAAAAAACTATCCTGTTGCACAATTAAGGTAGTTTCCAAAGGCTATTATTACATATATATTTTGGTCTGACTGATTTAGACCAAAAATCTATTGAATCATCAGAATTTTTAAGGGTGTTCTAGGTCTCATATTACCACTTTTCTAACAGAATTTACTTCGTCCTATACTATTGGTGAAGAAACTAGAAGAAGCAAGAAGGGAGTATTCCCAAACAAGGCAAGAACAATGTGATACATACACAGTTATTCCAATATGAGAAATCCAATATGAACTGAAGGAGCCAACTCTCCTATCACAGTAAGAAAACACAGATAGTCCTCAACTTACAACTATTTGTTTAGTGACCATTCAAAATTACAACAGCACTGAAAAAAGTAACTTATGACCATTTTTCACACAACTATTGCAGCATCCCTATGATTACATGATCAAAATTCAGATGCTTGGCAACTGGCATGAATTTAGATAGTTGCAGTGTCCGGGATCATGTGATCACCTTTTGCAACTTTCTGACAAAAGTCACTGGGGAAGCAGATTCACTTAACAACCATGGCAAGAAAGGTTGTAAAATGGAGCAAAACTCATTTAACCAACTGTCTTGCTTAGCCACAGAAATTTTGGGCTCAATTGTCTTATTCTTTCTCTCACTCTCAAGATCCAAATGTGTGCCTTTGTAGTAATAAAACCCTTTGAAAGATTAAAAACTGGGAAAATGGCAGTTGGGAAAATCATTGCAGAATTCTCTTTTACTGTTTTTTGTGTCTCATTTGCAATTCTGGGAAGCTGTTAAGGCAATGTTATATGCATCAGTGTGTTCTTGTCTTCATGTTTGGGAACATTTCCTTCGCCAAATACCAATCAGTATGTAAATGTAAATATTGACATTAATGGCCTTTAACATTAACAGGGTTAATCTGTTCATCTGTTGTATTATGATTTTTCTGGTCTCATTTTACGCCTGTGTTTTCTAGCATTGAAGATAATGAGGATGATAGCAAAATGGCTGACCTTCTCTCTTACTTTCAACAACTCACTCTTCAGGAATCATCCATCAAACTGTGTCAGCCTGAGCTTGATCTGAGTCAGACTCATATCTCAGGTAAAAGAACATTTTCTGTAGAAAATTAGTGGGCATGTTTTAGTACAGAAGACCATGAAAGCGATGTTCAGAAGCCATATTTAACAGGAACTGTACAGATTTTAGCAATAAAAATAGTTCCTTCATTGTTATAATTAATATATATTGCAGGCTTAACATAATGCTTTCCTGGTAGTAAATACATTTAGCACAAGAAATTTATTCCAAATATAGGGATCTATAGATTTTTTTTTGTTTAACGTTATCAACTATAAAGCATGTTTTGTACTAAATTTCACTGGGTTCCTCATTGAATGCCGATTTCTAAAAACAATCTGTTAATTGTAACAATAGTTGCTGTAAGTGCTTGTTCTGCAATTTTAAATCTAACAATTAAAAAAATGAATATGTGCTGTTACCACATATTTTGTTACCTGAAACTGAAAGAAGACAATTTCATGTTTAGATATTCACATCCATTGTTATTAGAATATATTAGAATTGCATTGTACATGTAAACATGTTGACAGGCAGAGTAATTATTTTTGTAAAATGAATGATTCATGAAAAATTCAGCAACCTGCAAAAATAGCTGTTTGGATAAAAATATCATACTTAATGTAATTTTTTTTTTTAAAAAACCTATATTTGAAGATGTATTAATGTTTATTTAGTATAATAAAGTACCACATTAAGGGTGGAATCCTTTGTTCATCCTTGGAAGCAGAAGGGACCTTTCCCTAAAGAAGAGATCTTTCCCTAAAGCCTCTCAGGTCCCCCCAAATTTACTCTGGAGAGTTCAGTGATTCTCCAGTTGCTTTTTGTTGCTTGCTTACTTTTGGTGTCAAGGGCTATAAGAGGGAGGATAATTAATAGCAGCATTAGAGTCCATCCCAAGTCAGTCATTTGGATTGCAAGGAATCTCCCCCACTTTGGTTTTTTTTGTTTTTTTTAGCATGGATTCAAATCAGACTACTGGAATTATTCTAATTTTTACATTTTTTTCCCCATAGTGTTGCCTATGGAGCTGTTAATGTATATTTTTCGATGGGTAGTTTCCAGTGATCTGGACCTGAGATCTTTAGAACAGTTATCATTGGTCTGCAGAGGTTTTTACATTTGTGCCAGGTACAATTGAAACTATCATGCAATAAAAAATTCATTTATCTGGATAAAAGTGAGTAATTTTAGGATTTTTTAAATAAATGCTGACAACCAAATTTTTGTGGTTATAAAAATAAGGTATTTAGTAAAAATTACTGAGTTTTTTGAAGTTTTAGGTAGAAGATGTGATCAGTTGACTAATAATACAAAGTATTTTTAAAGAAAAAGCTTCACTAAAGCAACTAAAAACTTATTTTAATTATCAGGCATCACTCTCAGCCAATTAACAAATAAACCTGTTAGTGTAAAATAATAAATGTATTCCTTAAAAGTGTTTAAATGAATTACTATTACTGCAGTTAATGAATGGTTTTATAAATGTAAGTTATTCAGTGACTTAATTCTTTTAATTTTGTTCTGAAAAACTAAGGTCACCTTAAGATTATAGTTTTAAAATCATGAAAGTAAAAAATTATGAAATAAAAAGTATTAAAAAATCAGAAATTTATGAAAATGTGAAGATTAATGATGGAAAGTAGTGATAAGTCTCCATTAATGGAACAGTACTGAGGCAATTTTTCTGTAGTTCCCTAAGCATCCTTTGGATTCTCCTCTGACAAATTTATTGGAGGTTTGCAGGTTGGTTCCATTTCAAGCAGTTGATTTTATTCCATCTGTTAAGCTAATTGAATTTGACTATTCATATCAATTTGGGGAAAAAAGTTGTTTTGACTTTCCTGTTCAGTTTGATTTAGTTCAAAGATTTGATCAAAGTGACTTTGAATTAAACCTCTGAATAAAATTGTGCTGAGCCTATTAATGTATTCCATAAAGTTTTGAAACCTGAGAAGCTCTGTTATTCTGATTTGGCATGTATAACACTTATGCAGTTATATATACAGAAAGAGGGGAGTTTTAAAGATAATTCTAGCATTGCTTGTGATATTTGATTCTAGTCAAGTTAAAAGCATACACCCATGCACACACAGAGTACAAAACTGATACAGGAGAGAACAGGGTGAGAACAGGGTGAGAACAGGCTTATCAAAGAGCAATTTTCCACAATGTGTTCAAAATTGAATAATAAAGTCTCATTTAAAGACACTATACAACCATTTGTAGTGTTTGATAACCAGTAACACACAATATTTCTGATACTCTTGTTTGTGTTAATATTTTTATAATCAGATTGCACTCTTTTTTCTAGGGACCCTGAAATCTGGCGTCAGGCTTGTTTGAAGGTTTGGGGCAGGACATGTAATAAAATGGTTCCTTATACCTCGTGGAGGGAAATGTTTGTGAAAAGACCTAGAGTTCGATTTGATGGTAAGAAACAGCAGTGTTGTAATGATAATCAGGAAAGACAGGGGTGGTATAATTGCAGCAATAGTTCCTGATTGTAAATAGAAAGATTGGTTGGAAATGTGACTGGCGTACACTTGGGACTACTAACAATGATTGGCATTCTAAATGTATAACACAGTCCCACTTAAAGAACACAAAATTACCTATTTAATGACCTCTCACCGAATAGAATAATTGTGATATTTGTGTTTGATGAGATATTCTCTGGGAAGGACCTTTCCAGGAATTGCGAATGAAACCCGCCCGAAAATAATTGGTGTGGCAAGGACACAGTTTTTCTGAATAATAAGGAAATTTTTAATTGAATTAGCATGTTTCAATTTTGTGTATGTGTATGTATCCAGAAGCTGCATTGCAATAAATAACTGGATCATGAAAAAAAAAAGTTAAAATTAATTGAATTATTCATTAAAATAATTGCTTGTAAATAAAGTGCCCCCATTTGCAAAATTAATTGACTTTTTCTGCGTGTGCAAACACAAACCATTCATATGTAAACACTTCTTCTGTTGGAAGAAACACTCTGTTTCTTCCAACAGAAGCAAAAAGGAATAGTACTGTAGAGGAAATGGCAGGAAGGAAAGAAACATTTACAATAAGAAATAAAGAAAGTGAAATGAGAGGAGGGAAACAAACCAATACAGAGATGAGGCTACAAGGAAGAAAAGACAAGAGAAAGGTTGTAAATAACTCAACAGAAGCCTTTATGCATGAATG
Source organism: Bothrops alternatus (assembly GCA_034064705.1). NCBI lineage: Eukaryota > Metazoa > Chordata > Lepidosauria > Squamata > Viperidae > Bothrops > Bothrops alternatus. The sequence goes on along the minus strand of JARGCV010001154.1, from coordinate 13,359 downwards.
CATGAGTTCTAGTAAATTTGAAATGCTTTATTCCCAGCCAAGTATGCCTAGCACCTGTCCTAATTAGACATTATGCCTATTCTATATGTGACCATTTCCTCCCATTTAAAGGAGACTAATGTAAAACTCTACTAGTCCCATTCTTGCCCTTCACATTTTGAGGTGAGCCTGCTGTGGAGGATGAGAAGAGGAGGAACTACTTATGTAACTCTTGTCTCACTGAGAGTAAGAACTGTATCAATGTGTAACCGCCAAGAATCCTTTCTCCCCCTCTCCTGTCTCTGTTGAATTCAGTTTATGGTATTATTTGCAGGTAGTTGCTTTATATCTCTCCTACCACCTTTGTTTGTACAACAGTCCAAGTCTTTCCAACTTAAAGATAATAATTTGAAGAAAAAAAAATCTATCCTGATTTTAAATGCAGTTATATAGTAATTGCAATAGATGAGATTATAACTGATAAATGGTGCAAAGAAGATTGAAAATTGTAATAGGCTCTCTGTTTCAGAATCCTAAAATATGTATAATTGTATATTTAAAAGTATATATTGATAATAACCAGGTAACTCCATATTTTATAGGGGTATATATCAGCAAGACAACATACATTCGTCAAGGAGAACAATCTCTTGATGGATTCTATCGGGCATGGCACCAAGTGGACTATTACAGGTATAGCCATTTTAAAATGACTGACTTACTTATCTCTCTTGCCTTCCTTCCAATGTAGTTTATGTATAAAGCTGCAAACCAAGATATACAATGAATTCAAATGATTACCTGTACGTAAAAAGTCATGATGGTTTAGGTAGCTGGAACCATGTATTTTGTGACTAAAGTTTATAATTTTACTTTTAGACATTCCTAAGGTATTTAAAAATTATTAGGAGAAAATTGTGTAGGGATTCCAAACTCTGAATCTTCTATGACTCTCAGGCTATGAATATACAGAGCTAGCTTAAAGTATGCAAATTAAATCCTGGAATGAGGTGGTTTTGAATCATAATTTGATACCCTAGTTATTCTTCATTCTATATCCCACTACTGGAATACTTCTAGTAACAAAACTGGATCATCATAGTTAATCAAATTCTGATGACATGTTCTTTTGGTGCATGCTGTGATAAGGTTCTTTGTATGGTTTCAGAGCTTTTTTGTAATTTCTAATGTTGGGAAAGATGTTTCTTCATTTTATTGTTATCTTTTAATACGTTTTTCTGAACAAACCCAAATTGGAAAAATGTTGAACAATTGTTTTAGGTACCTGAGATTTTTCCCAGATGGCCAAGTAATGATGCTAACAACTCCAGAAGAACCTCAGTCTATTGTTCCTCGATTACGGACTAAAAACACAAGGTATCTTCAACATCTGTAATAAAAAAATTATATTGTCCATTGGATCCTGGTAACTAGGTAAACAGTAAAGCTACTATCATTTTTCATTGCTTAGATGACTAAATTAAAGAATGCATTGATCAAGTGATTTGAAAATTACACCAAGTTATCTTTAATGAAAGAAAACCATGTTTGAATCTAAAGTTAATTATAATTTCAGTAAGCTCTTTGAATAATAGGGATTTAAGTTAGTCATTATTAATTTAAATCATATTTATTCTAGGACCTAATTTAATATCAGCAATGTTTTTAGTAGCACTTGAATGAATATATTTTCATGAAATGTTTTCCTTCTAAATCTCAGAACTGATGCAATCCTGCTTGGACATTATCGCCTTTCCCAGGATACAGACAATCAAACCAAAGTATTTGCTTTAATGACAAAGAAGAAAGAAGAGGTATTTATATAATGAAATATTATATGGTCAACAGTAATCAACTGACTGATTAATAGAACAAGAAAGCAATAAATATTGTACTTTAGGATCATTTGTTAAGTAAAAATATAACTTTGGAGTAGTTCTTTCTACAAAATACTCTCTCCAGATGTTCTCCTTAAACTCTGAATTTAAAGGAAACTGTTTTTGGGTGTACTTTTTTCTTTTTAAATTTGGAAGAGTTCAAAAACAAAACTCCTGAGGAAAGTACATCCAGAAGATAGTGAAATATAAGAATTCTGTATCCATCTTTAGATTGTTTTATAATTTTAATTGCTCTGTTTCCTGCTGCCCTGAACCAACAAAGGCAAGCTATAGGTTTAAAGAGAAGACTGATTATTTGACAATATATATGGATTTCTTTTTCCTAAATCTAGAGGCATAGAAAGTTGAAATTAAGGGCTAGAAGGTGAACAAGAAAAGATGAAAGAAAGTGTTGAAAGCTGAAGGGGAAATTGAAGGTTAGGAATAGTAGAAATTAATAAAAAGCATTCCCAGTTTTCTACCACTCAATAATTTTTATAGATTCTTAATATTTTCACTATCAACATTTAAAAGTCTAGTTTTAGAAGTAAGATATTTGCATTATCTTTAAGTAACAGGTTATATTTTATATTATTCACTGTAGAAAAGTACACTTTATTATAAACACACAATATGTTTTTGTCTAAATGAAAATCAGCATTCATACTATCATAGAAGATATATTTTTCTTCATCAATTTCTTCTAGGAGTCTATAAATGCTGATTTTCATTCAGACAATAAAAATGTTCTGGTTTTATAATTTCTCACAATAGGGTCATTGTGTTTTGATTTTATACAGTAACAGAAGATTGCTGATTGGGGTTGATTCGTACCAAAATTTTTGAAGAAATGAAAATGTCTTTGAAATGTAACATTTTATCTTTTAACCCTAGGGTACAAATTCAGTAGCTATCTTTTGCTGCATATTCTTGACAGCCTATTCCTTTCTTGTTTGTTATGTAGAAACCAATTGACTATCACAAGTTCAGATATTTCTGTCGTGTCCCTGTGCAAGAAACTGATCACAGTTTTCATCTAGGGTTACAGCTGAATTCCAGTGGCCGTCAGAAATTTAATAAACTCATTTGGATTCATCATTCTTGCCACATAACTTACAAGTAAGGTTTTTTTTTCAAATGTTATAAAAAACTTCAAAAGTCCTTGAAACCTAATCTTTCAGTCCTAGCTAATAGAAGATACTTACGGTACTTTCTTTCTTTTTTACAAGTTTTTTTATGCCCATTTACAATATGTAACAAGACTTGGCAACAGAAGGAATCATTTGGATGTCTACAACCCATAATCATACCACTTATATAATAAGAAATGTCTGTATCACTACATTTTAAACTAGGAGCCTGTAAGATTAGTTAATTTTGTAACGTAAAAATAAATGCAAGTATCTGAAAGGTGAGATTTGCCCATATACCACATTGTTTCTAGTTGTTTTCATCCAACTGGCCAAACAAATATTGCCAGCAGAATAGAGTGATGGAGGAATTTGGTGGTACATAAATATGTAGGACGAAGAAGGGGAAATTCCATTGAGTGAATTGAAATCCTTTTGTAATTAGATGGTGTCCATAACTTCCAGTTTGAAATGTTTGCTAGATACTTTGTCTCATAGATGAAGCAGAATACTGATTTTAATTTCTTAGGCAAATAAATCTAATTCGGTCAACAATATTGAACAAATCAGACGAGGGATATCAAACATCAAAAACATTTGCCAGACTATCTCATTTCTTTACTTGGACAATTTGAAACTCTATAGAAAAACACCATGCAAAATTGAATCGCTACTCAACACTGGATGAAGACAATCATTACAAATACCTGGGCATCCTTCAAGTTGATAACTTCAAGCTTCACTGAAGTCAAGAAGAAGGTTAGAAGTCAAGAAAGTGAAAAAGATCTGAAAGTCTAAACTCAGTGAAGGAAACACCATCAAGGCACGTGGGCAATTCCAGTCACTAGAGCAGAACTAAAATGCTGGGTTAATTCTGGCTGCACAAGACCAAGCCTTAAAAACAAATGCGTGCAAAACCAGAATTGAGAAAGAAGCAAATGCCCTCTCTGCAAAAAAAGCTGAAGAAACAGTGGACTACCTACTTATTGTTGCAAGAACGTTGTACACACCAATTATAAACAGCATGGCAAAGTAGCAACAATAGTGCATTGCAATATCTACAAAAATATCATTTGCCTACAAGCAAGAATTGGTGGGACCGTATAATAGGCAAAGTAATAAAATATGAAGAAGCTAAAGTGCTCTGAGACTTTAAGATTCAAACAGACAGATACATGCTGCATAAAATCCCAGACTTAACAATTGTCGGTAACAGACAAAAAAAAAAATCTGGATATTGGATGCTGTGGCGAAAGAAAAAATAACGTCAATAGTAATAGATGTCTTAGGTGCAATTGCAAACATTACAAAAGGCAGCTTTATTTGGAACAGCTTATGTCCTGCAACACTATCTTTATCACTATCAAACAACAACCTCTGCCTATCCCAGCTCCTTGGGAAGGACTTGATAGATAGATTAAAATACCAAATCCAGAATAAACGTGCTGACTGTATGACCAACCGTAATAATAAATGTATGTTGTGCCCAACTCTCAGTGACTCTAGTTAGTTTATAAATTGTTAAAACATTTAAAACAAGAAAAAAACAAAAAAGGAAAAAGGAAAACAAAAATGACAAAATATGATGAGAACAGTGGATAAAGGGGGCTTCAGTTACCCTTGTCAAAGGCCTGGGTGAAAACCACTTCTTCGGGTTCCTTTGAAACACTAAGATGGGAGCCATTCAGATTTCAGGGAAAACGTCATTCCAGAGAGCCGGAGCTGCTACAGAGAAGGCGGGCTTCTGAGATCTTGATAGTTGACATTGTTTAATTGAACCTGGAGCATGCCCACCCTGCCAGATCAGATAAACAGATACTAAATTAAACAAATTAGCATGATATTCTTGTTGAATTATTTTGAAGTATTTTAATAATTTGCAAATTATTCTACTAATCATTGGCATCAGAAAGTGGCATTCGTGCCTCAAAGTCTCTTCTAACCATGAAAATTCCTATACAACCTTTTTTTTTTTTTTTGCAGTATAGCTATACATTTCATGTGTTATTTTGGAATCGTGCTGTTTTGTTTTTTTTTCTCAATAAAGCCTTAAGATCTGCAAACATTGGTGTCAAATTCCAATTTCCATAGCCGTATATGTAAAAATGCTCTGGTTTCAAGTAAAAGATCTTCTTACATAGGATGCAAAGAGAATAGGTACAAGTTATATTATTCAAGGCAGTTCTTTTCCTTTTAGGCAAGGAATAAGTCAGGTTTATCACTTTTTTCTTTTTCTTTTAGGTCTACTGGTGAGACAGCAGTCTCTTCTTTTGACATTGACAAGATGTACACCCCTTTGTTCTTTGCACGAGTGAAGAGCTTTACTGCAGTTTCAGAACGGCCTCTCTGAGAAGCTCATGTTTCTTGCATGAAAGAAGTTACAGCAAACAACACTTAAGTTATAAATGTGAGTGTGTCTGTGTGTGTGCGTGTGTGTATGGATGGATGTTTGTGTGTGTGTGTACAGGAGTGAACACACAGACATTATATATATATATATATATATGAATTTTATTTTAAAATTGGGAGATCTTTTTGGAAGAATATATTCTGGAAATACATTTGATTTAGGGTGGCAGGGTTATCTTTCTGGTTTTGATGTCAAATTTACATTTTATTTTAAAATTGTTTATGTTGTGAAAAGACTTTGTAAGATACAAGGCATTTTTTGCCATCTCATTTTATGAGCAAAATTTATAAGCTGTTCTCTTTACAAAGTAAGGCTTCATCTGCCTATGCACCTTAAGTTCAGGAATTGTTATAAACATACTGCTGTACATAAAACATTGAGTGTGTGCTTGGGGAAGGCTCAAAATGTGAAGAATTTGTCCTGCATCTGTGCGTGGCCTATAAATGTATAATAGAAATTCATGTATTGGGAATACCTTTCAGGAAGAGATGCTGATTTCAGTATAAATTGCAGCTTTATGAAAAAAAAAAGAAAAGGAAAAGGTGAAAGTTCAGCTTCAGATATCAACATCTTTTTTTTAGAATTACTTGGTTTTAAATAATCATAATCACTTCAGAAGTTACGAGGTTTTGAGTTGATGATGACAGGACAGCCACATTGCTGCATTGATTGCGTTTGTCTTCTGGATCCAGGAAGTGAACACTAAAGTGTATCATCTGAATTCTCTTATGCAAACAAACAGGGCTGCATTTTGTATTGTTTTGTTTTTAGCTCATCTGCTAACTGCTAAAAATGCTGTACACCTCTTGGGTGTTTTGTAACATTTAACCTTTTCTTTTGGGATGCCTACAGATGTTCAGGTACTGTGTGCTGCTTCTCCTGTGTATGTAATTTGGGAATTGGATGCGACTGCTGTATTTCATCTATCATAAATATGTATTTACTCATACAACTCACCGTTCTAAATGTTTTCCTTTTATCAAGTTGTGTTTTTTTATTTTATTTTGATGGGGCATATGGATGAAATAAAGGTTACTTTGTTTGAAGTTCCAAGATCTCTGTTGTCTGCCATACTGAGTGTCAGTTACCAGCCAGCCTACAGAAAAATCAGCCAAAGGCCATAAGGAAAGTAATAAAGACTGCAGGATTGATAAGCCATTTGCACTGAATGCCATCAGTCCCTAAGGGAACTAACTTGTTAGGAAGATTGGGGAAGAAGCCTGATGAGTTGAACAGGTATAGGGCTAAGGGGAATAAGGCAGTGAGAGAATTAGCAGTTACACATGCCATGTAGAGGAAGAGGGTAAGGCACACTAGCCATGGCCGCCTCAGTTTCTAAGATTTCTCCAGGTTTTGTCTTGGCTGAAATCCAGACCAACCAAACAGATGGCATCTTTTGATTCAGCTGAATTATTACTTGTCAAACTCGATCACGTCATGTGACATGTGACATATCACAACATTTTTTGCCTTTGCAGAACTGGGGTAGGTGTGGCTCTAACATGATGCATCTGGCCCATGGGTGACACCCCTGCTCTAAAGAGTTCAACTGAATCACCATCCCTCAGTGTGTTTATTTGTGTGCAGCACAAATAACACTTTCTGTATACTTCTACTTAAAAATGCACATCTACAGACAATATTTTTACAAAACAAAGCAACATTTTGGCCTATGGATCTCAATATGGCCTATGGATGCACAATAGGTAACCAACTGTAATTAATATGCCTAATATATACATTAGCTATTTGGTAATTGCTTGAAAAAGAAAGCACAAGAAACAGCAGCCAATTAGCTTTTAAAATTCCCAATAACAAAAAATTACCTATTGTGTAAAAAGCCTGTCATAGGACATTGGCACACTGAATAACTGGAATAAAGTTCCCTATTTTGTCCTTAATTTGGAATACTTGAAATGGCTACTATTACCGGTAGCTTGGAATATTTTCCTTTATTTTGTGCATTCCTACTATCACTTTTAATTTATATGGCTGCTGTTCCAAATTCATGACTGGGTGGTTAATAACAATTGAAAACAATATAAAAACATCACAAAATAAGCAGAGGTTTAAAAAAGAACCATCAATACAACTGTTGCATAGGTCCTGACACAGACACATCTTGATCTCCAAGCCTGGTGACAAACCATATCTAATGTCTTGCAAAAAGCCATCAAGTCAGGGCCAATTCATCTCCAGGAGGATTGTGTTTTAAAGTTGTAAAGCATATTTTAACTCAGTCTTGTCCTCCGATTTGATAAGGTATAGTTGTAGGAAATTTTGTGACTGCATTTTATACACTGGTGAATGAGCTATTATCTTTGTATAGACTTAGAGAGGAAAAGAATTCCTACAATCAGAATTGTGAAGGCACCACAAGGACCATCCAATTCAATCTTCTGTAATATGAGGGAAAATCAATTAACCCATTCTTAACATTCTTGCTTCTTCTTAAAAATCTATAGAGAACTGACAAGCTTCACATTATACAGTTTCACCTTATACAGTTATCGCCATCAAGGTTTGTTTTTTTTTAAACAAGCTAGGCAGTTGCAACTTACACCATCATTTCTGACCTAGTTTCTGTATCAATGGAAAATAGTTCCTGTTGTGGGTGTCTCTAGACCGGCTGGGGAAATGTCAGAAGATGACGAAGAACAGCCGGGCCCCTCTGGGTATTTTCTCCTCCCGGCAGCTGACACAGACAGGGAGGAGATTTACAGGCAGTCTGGGTCGGATTCTCAAAGTGAGGGGTCAGATTTGGAACAGGAAAATAGATGGATTGATCCGAGATTCCGAAGGTTTGATAGGCGGAGGTGTCAGTTACGTGGAAAAAGGAAGTGACGTATTGAAAACTATATTAGGTGAAGGCGGGACTAATTCTTTGTCACGAGCAACGTTTATATCAAGACGCAGTCTGATGCATCACCGAGTTAGTTTGAACTCAGTTTTCTGTGGTTTTTGGAATGTACGGAAGATTAATGATGTCTTGGACAACTTAAGAGATAAAGAGTGAGTTATTTGGAAGGGGGGATCGCAGTTTTAAGCTGAATGTACATATGTCAAACTCACAGGCCGTTCCGGAATGAACTGCCAGCATCTTACTTTGAAATGTATTTCTTGAACTGTGTTAAATAAAACTCTTAAAGAAATATTCATGTGGATTTTACTAAGCTGAGAGGGGCCAGACATAACAGTTCCTGACCATTTTTTTTGTTGTGTTATACCTTTTAAAGCCTTTTTTGGCAACTGGAACTGTTGGATGAGGTCTTAGAGACTGATGAAAAAATATCTAAAGGCAAAACGTGTAGCCTGGTAAACATGAAGACCATTTTGAGATGACGCACAGCCAACTTGCATGCACCTAGTTCAGGTCACACCTAAATGTATCTCACAGAAGATTTAGCCATCTTCAGTGACTTTTCTGATTAAGATAACAATACATCAATATGGTATGCATCAGTTTGTATTCAGAGTACAAAGTTCTCATGACAGGCACATGGGCTTGTGCCACTGATCATTTTAGGTCAGTGTATTTGCTTTCCCCTATCTTCTGAATCTCCTACTGTTCCAAGATTGACAGTTGACCAAATGATCAAATTGGGAGGGAAAAGGACAAAGACTGAAAAGAATGGTAGGGCTGGAAATGCCTACTCCTAAATGAAGTGAGTGATCCTGACTCTTAGAGGTCTGGGATGAAGGAGCCCTGATTTTTGCCACTGCTATCAGATGACCCTACAGGATAATAAAAACGATTAGCTGGTAAGTTTTGTACCTTTTTATTGCAAAATAAAAAATATATAGAATAATCATGAAAAATTATTCAACAACGAAACTTGTCACTCTATCAGAATGACATTTTTACAAGTGAAAATAATGCTTTTTTATGATTCACTGCTACAAATAACATTCTACCAGAACTATTTATTAATATGATATTTCTTAAAATCATGTTTGTATAGCTATCTCACTGATGACAAAATAATGTGTTTTGAAATAAAATATCTGGGGGGAAAATAATGCCTTATTGGAATGTGTTCTTTAAAATGGAGCCATAGAGCTTTTAGCAGCACTCTGATTAACTTTTTGTTATATCAAATGGTTTGTTCTGGAAAATTTCAGGTCAATTTTTACTGCTACAGCTCCAGTTCTTTGTTTTTTAAAATAAGTGTAATTAAAACCAGCCTTGTTTGTGGCCCAACAGACAGGACTTTATTTAACTGTAGAATAAGAGTAGAGTAGAGTAGGAATAGAATAGAATAGAATAGAATAGAATAGAATAGAATAGAATAGAATAGAATAGAATAGAATAGAATAGAATAGAATAGAATAGAATAAACTTTGGAGGTCTTCTAGTCCAGCCCCCTGCTCAAGCAGGAGAACCTATACCATCTCAGACAAGTGACTGTCTAGTCTCTTCTTAAAAATCTCCAGTGATGGATGCTCACAATTTCTGAAGGCAAGCTGTTCCACTGGTTAATTGTCCTCACTGTTAGGAAGTTTCTCCTTAATTCCAGGTTGCTTTTCTCTTTGATCAGTTTCCAACCATTGTTTCTTGCCCTTCCGTCTGGTGCTTTGGAGAATAATTTGACCCCCTGTTCTTTGTGACAGCCTCTCAAATACTGGACTACTGCTATCATGTCACCCCTATTTCTTCTTTTCTTTAGACTAGCCAAACCCTGTAATGAAGAAGAGTTTCAGGCTCCATGATCCCTCAAGTGGGCCTCCTGCTAATTTTACATCTTTAGAGGTATTTCCTAATCTACCTTCATCTGCTTCACATTTGATCTTAGACATACTAACATGACTTAGCACTGGCCAAATTTGGCAGAAGATAGTTGCTTGCAGGGGGTCTTTGTAGCAAAGATAATTAGATTCAAGTATGACTAATCAACCTTTTTATGTGTGCACAATACTTATGACACATGCTAAAGGGCGGCAGAGCTTTAATTATGTCAGGCCTAGTCCAAGAATGACATAGAACAATCTTGGCAAACTTTGGTTATTTGCTCACACAAAGAGACAGAATCTTGCCAGACTAAATCTTTACTACTCTCATCCTAACGGATATACCCTAGGACATTCTAGGCCAGGGGTAGGCAACCCAAAACACTCAAAGAGCCACTTGGACCCATTTCCCACCGAAAACAAAACACTGGGAACCGCAAAACCCTTTTGATATCTAAAATGAAGATAACACTGCATATATCCTTTTTTACCTTTATTATAGGTATGTATGTATGTATGTATGTTTGTGTGTGTATATATGTATACATATGTAGGTCTCTGGTAATTCGGGTTTTCTCCCGCGTAAAATTTGAAGTGTCTTGGCGACGTTTCGACGAAGTCCCATTCGTCATCTTCAGGCTGGTGCTTTCGGCTTTGTGCTCCTAGAAGGTACAAAGGTAAAAAAAGGTATATGCAGGGTTATCTTCATTTTAGATGTCAAAAGGGTCTCTCTCTCTCTCTCTCTCTCTCTCTCTCTCTCTCTCTCTCTCTCTCTCTCTCTCTCTCTCTCTCTCTCTCTCTCTCTCTCTCTCTCTCTCTCTCTCTCTCTCTCTCTCTCTCTCTCTCTCTTTCTCTCTCCCCCCTCTCTCCGATCTTCTGCTCACCTGGCAATCTGGCTTCAAGCTGTTCTCCAACAAGCTCAGGGGTAGGCAACCTCAGCTCTTTTATGACTCATGGACTTCAACTTCCAGAATTCCTGAGTCAGCATAACTGGGCTAGCTAGCTCCTGCCCTTCCTGCTTCCTGCAGAGACGCAGCAAAGGGAGGAGCCTTGCCCAAAAAGCTTTTCAGCTTGTCGGAGAACACCGTGAGTTCACTCTCTTTTACACAAACACAAACAGAAACACAGAGCGAGAGAGAAAGACAGACGGAGAGAGAAGCAGGGAAGCACAAGTGCCTCTGTCTGTCTCTCTCTCTGCAAATGGCAGAGGAGGCTGGGAGCCACAGGGGAATGTTCAAAGAGCCGCATGCGGCTCTGGAGCCACAGGTTGCCAACCTGTGTTCTAGGCCCTCACGGGGTTTCAGGAAAAAACCTGAGGGTTTAAGATTGGGAGGCTTTTGTTGAAATTCCCTCTCCACCCCCCCCCCAGCCAAATCTATCCCACCTGGAGACCTATACCTATGGCAGAATCTCTTTATCCTTGAGGATTCCCTGGTAAAAACTGTCTTTCACATTAACCCAGTTGGTCTCCGTCCGGAACAGGATCCTGCTGACTCTATTTGTGTTATTTGCTAAAATTATTGGCCATCATTTTAGGCTTCATTTTTTTTTCTTTTGCAGGGAGGGGATTAGATGCCGTGCAAAGCCAGCCCCCTCCCCTGCTTTAGTTTACTGCTGGATGTATTAAACCAGCGGTTCTCAACCTGTGGGTTGGCTTTTTATGCATACTGTCGCAAAATGTAGCAATGTAGTTTACTGTTGTTATATTAAGACTGTTACCCATGCTACACCATGCTTCAAGACAAAATTTCATTTATTTGTAATTAGAAATAAATATTTCACAATATATAATTACATATTGTTTTTGTGATTAATCACTATGCTTTAATTATGTTCAATTTGTAACAATGAAAATCCATCCTGCATATCAGATATTTACATTATGATTCATAATAGTAGCAAAATTACAGTTATGAAGTAGCAACGAAAATAATTTTGTGGTTGGGGGTCACCACAACATGAGGAACTGTATTAAAGGGTCGCGGCATTAGGAAGGTTGAGAACCACTGTTCTAGGGAGTAGCTATCCTGACTTTCTTCCTCTGGCTCCTATCCAGCTCTGAGATGTGTTGTCTCGTCCCCCTCCTTGGATGTGTTCCCTCCTTGCTGAGAAACTGCCACTTTACTACAATCCATCACTTCCCCCTTTGTCAGCACCATCCATTACATCTGGTCTGGTTGCAGCTGCAGATACCTGCTCATCTGCTACACCTCTTTTATAAATGTGTTGACTTAAAGTCTTAAAGCCTTTACTAACAGAACTGAAAACACTGAAAAACAGTGGAATAAAAGTTTTGAATAACCTTAAGAAAATTAAGTGTAAATTTTTCAAAGGGAAAAAAAAACAAGATTAGTTCATTCACTAAGGCTGCAAAGTCCAAATGTCTATGATATAACAAGAAAGCACGGCCAGTCCAAAATACTTTCCTCTAGACCACCAATGGGCAGAACAGAACATCGGCCTACTTGTGCTACTTCATTGGGCATATGGGCAATGAGGCTGAGGAGGAGTGCCACCCTGCTTAAAGGTGGGACATTTTAAGGAAAGGCTCTGAGCATCACTTGCTGGTAGGAAAACACCCTTAACTGTTCTCTTTAGTGTCTGGCAGGGCAGGGAAGGGTAAGGTAGATGAGGGGCATGCAACAGTTGTTTAGTGCCTTATGCAGTTGTCAGAATAGCAGGTTGCTACCTCACAGCTGCTTGGCTCCTGTTACTTGTTAGCTGCCCTATTTATAAACATGGGTCTAGCAGTCTCCTTCTGAAAGAGTGTTAAACCTTGAGCAAAAGATTCCCAGATCACAGGAAAGACATGAGATTAAGTGGCTTTGAGGCCTATGCCTTTCTTTCTTTCTTTCTTTCTTTCTTTCTTTCTTTCTTTCTTTCTTTCTTTCTTTCTTTCTTTCTTTCTTTCTTTCTTTCTTTCTTCTTTCTTTCTTTCTTTCTTTCTTTCTTTCTTTCTTTCTTTCTTTCTTTCTTTCTTTCTTTCTTTCTTTCTTTCTTTCTCTTACTCTTATCAGCACCCAGCCCAATAAAAATAAGGATATATAGCTGGATGTCACAATAAAATAGATTACAGAGCTGATTTGTAATCAATATTATAAATTGCCAGTAGATGGCAGTCTACGATTTAGAGACACCAATATAACTGCTCAGCAGCAATCCTTGGTCAGCTTGATGCCTTCTAACAGAACACAGAATAACAAGGTTGGAAAGGAGCTTGGAGCTCTTCTAGTCC
>JARGCV010001152.1:2500-30475 GCA_034064705.1 Bothrops alternatus | reverse complement strand
CTCCTCCTCCTCCTCCTCCTCCTCCTCCTCCTCCTTCTTCTTCTTCTCCTCCTCCTCCTCCTCCTCTTCCTTCTTCTTCTTCTTCTTCTTCTTCTTCTTCTTCTTCTTCTTCTTCTTCTTCTTCTTCTTCTTCTTCTTCTCCTCCTCCTCCTCCTCCTCCTCCTTCTTCTTCTTCTCCTCCTCCTCCTCCTCCTCCTCCTCTTCCTTCTTCTTCTTCTTCTTCTTCTTCTTCTTCTTCTTCTTCTTCTTCTTCTTCTTCTTCTTCTCCTCCTCCTCCTCCTCCTCCTCCTTCTCCTTCTCCTCCTCCTCCTCCTCCTCTTCCTTCTCCTCCTCCTCCTCCTCCTCCTCCTCCTCCTCCTCCTTCTTCTTCTTCTTCTTCTTCTTCTTCTTCTTCTTCTTCTTCTTCAAAACTAACCAATGTTTAGCTAAAGAATTTTTGGGGGGACATCGGTCCACACATCAAATCAATTCATAATGATTCCTCACTTATTACAATATCCTTTTGCTTTGCCTAGCGCATTTTCAAGAAGGTCCCAGCCATATATTAATATCTGACATGACCTCAGTTTCTGAAATCCATTATTTAAGTGATCATGGTACCCAGGTATTTCCTGACTCTCTTTATTCTCTTTTATTTAAGCAGCACTGTAGCGATCCATCTCTCTCTTCTGAGTTTTCTGTAGGTAAAGGATGCTGGGTAAAATAGCGGATTTCTTTTCCCTCGGACGCAAAATATCTAGGTGCTTTCCACCGGATTTGCTTTCCTGATTATCATCCATCTACTCAAAAGTGCCTTTAAGTTTTAAGTGCAGCACATCAAGGAGATCCAATTTCTTTCCAGCGCCTGGGAAGTCTGCCAATTTGTTTTGGGGATTCAGGAGTTGGGCATGCAATTTTTCCGTCTCAGATAACTAGAGAACAATTTTTTTAAAAAAACAAAACAAAACCCTGATTTCCTTGGCTTAAAAATAAAGCAGAGGGGGAATCTTACCTACTGCAGAAAAAAATGCAATAAAACAAATTCTGTTTGGTTTCAACCACCATCAGGCTTCTCTTTGAGATGTGCGGGTAAGGTCAGATAGAGATATGGATCTCATCAATAACGATTAATTGAAAGAGCAGGCCTGGCTCTATAAAATAGCCAATGAGTTATTGTGCTGAACTGCAGCAGACTGGAGTGCTTTAAACTCAGAAGTGTTAAATCTCAACTGGGGCAACCAGAAATGTATTTGCTACCAGGAACAAATCAATCCTTGACATGAGACGTGTCTAAGAGAGTACGGCAAACTCTTTAGAGCTGACAATCTGGTTGATTTATTAAGAAGAGAGCCAAGGTAGTATAACGTGTAGGAGATTTCTCCTATGGGGATGAACAGAAATAGGCAGCGTTCTAAAATGTGCTTTCATCCATCCTAATGTTAACCTACTGGAGGTTCAATTAGCCATTTGTAGTTAAATGAATGGTTTTCTACACTTGAAGTTGATGTTCTTGGGGTCCCTCAGGCCAACTGAAGCCAACTCTACAGTAGTGGCCAAAATTGCGGAAACCATTTGGGAAAAGTATACAGTAGAAATACCACCATTGGTTAAGTTTTCATCCATTTTTATTCTAATTTCTTTATAACTGTAGCCTTGTTCACTTCATAATACTATTTTACATCGCTTTCTGGGCAACCAGTCAACTCTTTGCACCATTCCTTTAATTTTGTTACATTTTACAAGCTCACTAAATGAAAGAACACAAAAAAAACCCCCAACCAATTTGATAGCGATCACATAACACACTGACAAATGTCCTC
Source organism: Bothrops alternatus (assembly GCA_034064705.1). Classification (NCBI taxonomy): domain Eukaryota; kingdom Metazoa; phylum Chordata; class Lepidosauria; order Squamata; family Viperidae; genus Bothrops; species Bothrops alternatus. The sequence goes on along the minus strand of JARGCV010001152.1, from coordinate 28,676 downwards.
CTCTCAGCTTCAATACAGGACATCAATCACTGAATCCTACGGTGATCTGATTGGCTCACAAGATGACACCTGATTGGCTCTCTAAACACTCCTGCTCATTGGCTACAATCAGATGAAGGAAAGCTACCTGAGATCAACCTGAGCAAGTTGTGCTTCCTTTTTCTGGTTATTTGGCTATCACTTTTCATAGAATACAGCACAGATAATTGAACAAACCTTGTTGCACTACATTCTTGATTAAATTATCTTTCCACTGATATATAGCTTTATGGTACTAGTCAAAAAGAAAGTGGTGTTATTAGCTACCCAACCTCAAAAATACACTTTTCCCAAAAGGTTTCCACAGTTTTGGCCACTACTGTAGTTGTGGGCCTTCCTCGTTGTGCCCACATTTCATCAACTCTCCGCATGCTGCATTGGTTGCTTATTGGTCTCCGAGCCCAATTCAAGGTGTTGGGTATCACCTATAAAGCCCTTCATGGCATGGGACCAGGATACTTACGGGACCGCCTTCTGCCACATACTTCCCTACGACCAGTGAGAGTGCACAGGGTCGGCCTCCTCCGGGTCCCGTCAGTGAAACAATGTCATCTGGCGGGCCCTAGGGGGAGGGCCTTCTCTGTTGTGGCGCCTGCCCTCTGGAACCAACTGCCTCCTGAAGTCCGCATTTCTCCGACTCTCCCGGCCTTCCGGAAAAACCTAAAAACTCATCTTTGCCGGCAAGCTTGGGGATGATTGTAGTTGATTGTTGCATTGAATGTGTGTTTTTTTATTGGTTTTTAGATAGTTTTGTTTGGGTTTTTATATTGTATTTTCTGTTATATATATGTTGTTAGCCACTCCGAGTCCCCGGAGAGGAGCGGCATACAAACCCAAATAAATAAATAAATAAATAAATAAATAAACAAACAAACAAACAAATAAATAAATAAACAAACAAACAAACAAACAAACAAACAAACAAACAAACAAACAAATAAATACTATACGTCAATGAGTTTTCTCATCAACATGTGGTTTTTCAGTGCTTTCTTTCTGGGGCTGAGAGAGAGAGAGTGACTGACTGGCCCAACATTAGCCAAGTAGCTTTTGTTCCTAAAACAAGGCTACAACTCACCATCTCCTTACTTCTGATCCACCATCTTTAGCTGCTACACCAAACGGCTCTTTTGTCTTTTTTTAAATAGTTACGCAACTTGAAATGGAATGCAGAGATTTCTTACCTTCCTTACTGCGTTTCCCCCCCCCCTATCTTCTTTAGGAGGACAAGAAATCGTTGTAAAATATGCATTTAAGCCCTAGAGATGGGCTCCAGCATGAGTCCAAAAGTTTGGAAGACAGAACCTCCTTTGGTCACGGTGACTAAACCAGATTGGCTCCGGCAACCTCATCCTGGGACGCGTATATTCACGTTCATTTGTCAAAGGATTAAATTGCAGAGAGTCAGTTGGGTCCAGTGGGTGAGGCGTAAAGGTAAGCTGGGTTTCTCTCTCTCTCTTTTTTTTGTACGATCTAGGTTAGGAAGTTTTTTTTTAAAAAAAAAATCATTGGCAAGTCACTTCTGTTGTACTGCCAAGGATGATACTGCTTGTATCATCAGAAATTGAATTTACTTCGAAGGCAGCTTTATCTTCCAGTAGAAGAAGAGCTTGACAGAACTTAGTGATTGATTTGGAGAATATCAGATCCCAAGATAGATCTCAAAATGTATCTTGAATTTCACATTCTCTGTTCCATCAATTCAATTCTCTCTCTCTCTCTCTCTCTCTCTCTCTCTCTCTCTCTCTCTCTCTCTCTCTCTCTCTCTCCCTCCCTCTCCCTCTCCCTCTCCCTCTCCTCTCCTCTCCCTCTCCCTCTCCCTCTCCCTCTCCCTCTCCCTCTCCCTCCCTCTCCCTCTCCCTCTCCCTCTCCCTCCCTCTCCCTCTCCCTCTCCCTCTCCTCTCCCTCCCTCTCCCTCCCTCTCCCTCCCTCTCCCTCTCTGTCTCTGTCTCCTTCTCCCTCTCCTTTTCCTTCTCCTCCTTCTCCTTCTTGCTCTCCCTCTCTCTCTCCCTCTCGCCCCCCTCTCTCTGCATATGTGTGGGTACTTTAGCTTTTTAACAGAAAAACAGAATAACAGAGTTGGAAGGGATCTTGGAGGTCATCTAGTCCAACCCCCTGCTCAGGCAGGAAACCCTATACCATTTCAGACAAAGGGCGGTCTAGTCTCTTCTTAAAAACTTCCAGTGTTGGAGCATTCACAACCTCTGGAAGGAGGTGGTTCCACTGGTTAATTGTTCTGACTGTCAGGAAATTTCTCCTTAGTTCCAGCTTGCTTCTCTCCTTGATTAGTTTCCATCCATTGCTTCTTTTCCTGCCTTCAGGCACTTTGGAAAACAGCATGACTCCCTGTTCTTTGGGGCAACCCCTGAGATATTGGATCACTACTATCATGTCATCCCTAATCCTTCTTTTTAATTAAACTAGACATACCAAATTTCAGCAACGGCTTTTGATATGTTTTGGCCTCCAGCCCCCTAATCATCTTTGTTGCTCTTCTCTGTACTGTTTCTAGAGGCTCAACATCTTTTTTACATCGTGGTGACCAAACCTGGATGCAGTATTCCAAGTGTGGCCTTACCAAGGCTTTATAAAGTGCTATATACAGTCAGATGACATTGCAGAGACAGTCCCCCTTTCTTTAAACCTGAAATCTGCCATATTTTCTGAGATGCACACAATACTTCCTGTGCCAGCAGAATCTTCAAATCTTTTTTTTCAGCGGCACAGATCTAGGGCCCAACTCAAAAGAACAACCAGGAAACATTTCCTTCCCAAACTCAGCCAAACTGGCTTTACAGCAAGTTCAAGAGAAGGAATACATAATGAAGAATAATGATCCCTTAAGGCCATTGACCTCATTCTACAGTTATCTAATTGCAATGTTGGATCCTATCCATCATCTTAGGTAGAAGCAACTATCATTTCATTGTACCTTTCCTAGAATTCTTCATCCTCACTTGTTTTTCCTTCATCCTAGTTTTAAATAACAAAGCCTTTTCTGCTGGCTTGGTTAGAACATTCAGCTCCTTGCCTCTTCTACCCCAGAACAATTATTTATTCTATTTCATCATGCCATTAATCGGAAGTATTGGCATTTGAATGCATGGATTTTTTTTCCTTTTTATGTCTTTTCCACTACTGGGAGAATCCAACTATTATCATCCTTGAATGGGCAGGAAGCTCCATGGACATGACCTTCCTTCCTTCCTTCCTTCCTTCCTTCCTTCCTTCCTTCCTTCCTTCCTTCCTTCCTTCCTTCCTTCCTTCCTTCCTTCCTTCCATATATCCTTCCTTCCATATATCCTTCCAACCTTCCTTCCATCTTGTCCAAGGCAGTCTCCAGGAGTCAAAAATGACTCGAAGGGATCAAAATAAGAAGGAAGAACTCTATTGTTGAAGACCAGCAATCCTAGATTGCATTAAGAGAGGGAAAGAATCAAGATCCCATGAAGTGTTAGTACCACTTTATAAAGACTTGGTAAGGCCACACTTGGAATACTGCATCCAGTTTTGGTCACCACAATATGAAAAAAGATGTTGAGACTCTGGAAAGAGTGCAGAGAAGAGCAACAAAGATGATTAGGGGACTGGAGGCTAAAACATATGAAGAATGGTTGCTGGAATTGGGTCTCTCTAGTCTAGTGAAAAGAGGGACATGATAATAGTCTTCCAATATTTGAGAAGCTGCCACAAAGAAGAGGCAGTCAACCTATTTTCCAAAGCACCAGAAGGCAAGACAAGAAACAATGGATGAAAACTAACCAAGGAGAGAAGCAACCAAGAACTAAGAAGAACCTTTCTGACAGTGAGAATAGTTAACCAGTGGAATGGCTTGCCACCAGAAGTTGTGGGTGCTCCATCACTGGAGGCTTTTAAGAAGAGACTGGACAGCCACTTGTCTGAAATGGTATAAGGTCTCCTGCCTGAGTAGGGGGTTGGACTTGATAACCTCCAAGGTCCCTTTCAACTCTGATGATGTTCTATATTCTGTGTTCTAAGACCTGGTATAATCAATTGGAAACAAATTATAAAGCAATATGCTATGGATATTCTCAGTTTTGCAAAAACCTATTTCTTTTTAATGTTGCCTGGATATACAGTATATTTTCAGTTTCATGATTTTGAATGTTTTCATGCAGGAAGCTGAAATTCTATCATCTTGGGTTTATTTAAAAATAGTTTCTGGTAGGAATTTTTTTTCTTAATGTCTATCTTTATAATAAAATATAGCATAAAGTACAGTGTTATACTAGCAGTGTAAATTAAAAAAATATTTGAGCAATATTTTCTCTTTCCAACATTTGGTTTATTTTAAAAATACTTTCTAAATTGGAAGGCATTTTGTAGAATAACTTTATAATAAAAAAGGAAGTACAGAACAGAAGATATATTAAATAAAAATAATATTTGAGTAGTATCCTTTCATTTCCACATCCTGTAATTGTTTGGAAATATTTTTTTTTTAAATCAGTGGACAGAACTTGGCAGAAGATGGCCTGCTTTTGTAGTTTAATCTTTCTAGAGAGTTAAGTTTTTTTTTAAGTGTTAAGTTAAAGTGTTATTTATTGTTACCCGTTTTATTCCTGTTGAACAATGTAAGTCTTTTGAATCTTTTTGAAATTGGAAAGCACATGTCCAAACAACAACAAAAAAATAAATGAATTGCCAGTGAGATGCTTTTGTAAAGCTGGTAAAGGCCTAAATCACTTTAACTCAAGTCTATCAATTTGGGTCAAGACAATCACTTAAATAGGAACCAACCGTGTGTGGCAGCTGCCAAAAAAGCCAACACAGTGCTGGGCTGCATTAACAGAGGGATAGAATCAAGATCAAGTGACGTTCTAAGTTCTAATACCACTTTACAAAGCCTTAGTAAGACCACACTTGGAATACTGCATCCCATTTTGGTAACCACAATACACAAAAAGATGTTGAGACTCTGGAAAGAGTGCCAGGAAGCACAACAAAAATGATTAGGGGGCTGGAGGCTAAAACATATGAAGAACGATTACAGGAATTGGACTATGAGTAGTCTGATGATCAGAAGGACTAGGGGAGATATGATAGCACCGTTCCAAGATCTGAGGGGCTCCTACAGAGGTGAGGTGGTCAACCTTTTCCCCAAAGCTCCAAAAGGCAAGACAATGGATAGAAACAACGGATAGAAACTTAAACGAGGAGAGAAGCAACCTGGAACTAAGGAGAAATCTTCTAACTGTGAGAACAATCAACCAACGGAACAGCTTGCTTTCAGATGTTGTGGTTGCTCCATCACTGGAGGCTTTTAAGAAGAGACTGGACAACTATTTGTCTGAAAGGATATAGGGCAGTGCCTCCATGCTTTTGGACACCAGGGACCGGTTCCATGGAGATAGATTTTTCCACAGACCGGAGGGGGTGAGGTTTTACATGCTGCCTGCATCCCGTAGATGGGGCTTCGTTTGTTTGCGTGTCCCCATTGCTGGCATGCCACAGCCTGGTGCCGGTCCACAGACCAGGGGTTGGAGACCCCTGTTATAGGGTCTCCAGTTCTAGCAGGGGGTTGGACTAGAAGACCTCCGAGGCCCCTAGTTGCACAGAAAAGATTGCGTATTGGCAACCTCTGCAAAAAGTGCCAAGAAAGAAGAGTGTATCTTTGCAAAGGGGCCACGCATCTCAAGAAAATTGTCTTCCTCACCATCATTTTGGCCTTAAATCTGATATTTTTATTTATTTATTTATTTAAACTTTTATGGCGCCCTTCTCCTAGGACACAGGGCGGCTTACAATAACAATACAATAAAATTAATTACATTCATACATACAGCATACAATCGCAGTCAACACACAACCACTGATGGAGGCACATTTGTAGGCCCAGGGGCAGAGCACAGCTCATATGCCCCAAGCCTGTCGGCATAGATGTGTCTTCAGCAATTTACAGAAAGCTAGGAGGGAGGGAGCAGTACGAACCTCTGAGGGAAGCTGGTTCCAGAGGGCTGGGGCCACAACGGAGAAGGCCCTTGTCCTAGGACCCATCAGATGACACTATCTAACGGACGGGACTCGTAGGAGGCCAGCCCTATGCGCCCTAACCGGTCGCTGGGATTCATGAGGCAGAAGACGGTCCCGCAAGTATCCTGGCCCATTGCCATAAAGGGCTTTATAGGTCATAACCAACACTTTGAATTGTGTTTGGAGACCAATTGGTAGCCAGTGCAGCTCACAGAGAGCTGGAGTGATATGAGCATGTCTTGGGAGACCCAAGACGGCTTGTGCGGCCGCATTCTGGATTACCTGCAGTCTCCGGACATTCTTCAAAGGTTGCCCCATGTAGAGAGCATTACAGTAGTCGAATCTCGAGGTGACAAGGGCATGGGTGACTGTGAGGAGTGACCTATTGGGCGTCTCACCAGCCTGATTATTTGGGCTTGCAGGATCGCGTGATCATGGGGATTGCTGCATCGGCCGTAAGTGTGAAAAACGGTCATAGGTCCCTTCTTGCCCTGCCGTAGAAACTTTGAACTGTCACTGAAGGAACTGTTGTAAGTTGAGGACTTCCCATAGTTTATGCCTATTCTCCTCTCAAAGCTAGTAATAGGATGGATGCAGGTGTCCCAAATCTGTCTAAAAGGCATAATTAATGGCTAAAGGCTTATATGACAGATGCATCCTATTAACCTGATCTAGGCCAGGAGAGGGATCAGGACCTTCCCCTGGGACTATAAATGGGATTCAGCCGAAGCCAGTGGCTCTCTTCCAAGGGTGTGTTCCCAGTGATTCCAGTGAGTTTTGGAACAGCTCCTACATCCGATCACAGGGGAAGGTAAGTGTGGATTAAATATCCTATGTTTATGCATTCCTAAAGGCGAGTTGGGAGTTTTTCATTGTTGCAAGCAGCATCTACACCCCATGGCCTTGTAAACAAAGCAGCATCTCTACACCCAGGCTTTGTAAAGACAGACTTTGGCCCTTTCAAATTGAAGCAGCTTCTTTCCCTGGTTCCAAATAATTTTGTTACAGTTTACAAAGCATGCACACTAAAAAAAAAAAAAAACAACCCAGCATAAACTAAAGATCTAAAGAAATGATAGAGAATCAAAAGAGAACAGGAAAAGAAAGAAAGAAAGAAAGAAAGAAAGAAAGAAAGAAAGAAAGAAAGAAAGAGAAAGAAAGAGAAAGAAAGAAAGAAAGAAAGAAAGAGAAGGAAGAGAAGGAAGAAAGGAAGGAAGGAAGAGAGGGAAGGAAGAAAGGAAGGAAAGGAGAGAAAGAAAGAAAAAGAAAAAGAAGGAAGGAAGGAAAGAAAGAAAAAGAAGGAAGGAAAGAAAGAAAGAGAAAGAAAGAAAAAGAAGGAAGGAAGGAAAGAAAGAGGGAGGGAGGGAGGGAGGAAGGAAGGAAGGGGGAGAGAGAGAGAGAGAAAGAAAGAAAGAAAGAAAGAAAGAAAGAAAGAAAGAAAGGAAGGAAGGAAGAGAAAAGAAAGAAGGAAGGAAGAGAGGGAAGGAAGAAAGGAAGGAAAGGAGAGAAAGAAAGAAAAAGAAAAAGAAGGAAGGAAGGAAAGAAAGAAAAAGAAGGAAGGAAGGAAGGAAAGAAAGAAAAAGAAGGAAGGAAAGAAAGAAAGAGAAAGAAAGAAAAAGAAGGAAGGAAGGAAAGAAAGAAAGGGAGGGAGGAAGGAAGGAAAGAAAGAAAGAAAGAGAAAAGAAAGAAGGAAGGAAGAAAGGAAGGAAGGGAGAGAAAGAAAGAAAAAGAAAAAGAAGGAAGGAAGGAAGGAAGGAAAGAAAGAAAAAGAAGGAAGGAAAGAAAGAAAGAAAGAAAGAAAGAAAGAGAAAGAAAGAAAGAAAGAAAGAAAGAAAGAAAGAAAAAAAGCAAGAAAGAAAGTACAAAGAAGGACTTCCAACTTCTGGCTTTATATCCTTCTTCAAAGGATATAAAGAACATTTTCTTTTAAGACTGTAACTGTAACAAAATGTCTATTTCTCCCTCATCAAAAAAAGGGGAAATAATAATAATAAAATCTTTGTTCCCCTTTTTAAATTTAACAACCATCAAATCCCTATATCGAAATTTGATTTTTCTCCACCGGCAAAATAAATAAATAAATAAATCCAGATCTGCTTCTTTCTTGAAGGATGCTTTTTTGTTTGTTTGTTTGTTTTTTTAACTTGTAGCATGTTGAATGAGCTTTCTTCTAGGAGGAAAACAGGAGGACAAGAGCTTGGCTGACATCCCACAGTTTTCACTTTATTTAAAATCTTGCAAGTGTAAAGCTATATAGCATCTCTTAGTTTTCATCCCTCAGAGGCGTGGAGAATTGGGCCTGTCAAAGAAGTCTCCCAATTATATTATTTGCTACTGTTTGATGTGTGTTCATCTAAAAGGTTTCAGTGTGGATCTGAGCACGGTATGCAGGGCATAATAATAATAAAGTTGGAAGGGACCTTGGAGGTCATCTAGTCCAACCCCCTGCTCAGGCAGGAAACCCTATACCATTTCAGACAAATGGCTGTCCAGTCTCTTCTTAAAAACTTCCAGTGTTGGAGCATTCACTGCTTCTGGAAGCAGGTTGTTCCACTGGTTAATTGTTCTAACTGTCAGGAAGTTTCTCCTTAGTTCTAGGTTGCTTCTCTCCTTGATTAGTTTCCATCCATTGCTTCCTGTCCTGCCTTCCGGCGCTTTGGAGAATAGCTTGACTCCCTCTTCTTTGTGGCAGCCCCTGAGATATTGGAACACTGCTATCATGTCCCCCCTCGTCCTTCTCTTCATTAAATTAGACATTCCCAATTCCAGCAACCGTTCCTTATATGTTTTAGCCTCCAGTCCCCTGATCATCTTTGTTGCTCTTCTCTGCACTCTTTCTAGAGTCTCAACATCTTTTTTACATCGTGGTAACCAAAACTGGATGCCGTATTCCAAGTGTGGCACGTTCTAAACCAGAATTCCCTGAGTGTTAATTGTCCATATGGCAACAGTATATAGAATACAGAGAATTCTCAACTTACAGCAGTTCATTTAGTGACCATTCAAAGGGACTTATTAGTATTTTCCACATTTACGACCCTTGCAACATCCTCGTGGTCACGTGATCAAAACTGAGATGCTTAGCAACTGACTCCTATTTATGACGTCACAGTGTCCTGGAGTCATGTGATCACTTTTTGCGAACTTCTGAGAAACAAAGTCAATGGGGAAGCCAGATTCACTTAACCAGGTTACTAACCTGTCAACTGCAGTGATTTCCTTAACTGAGGCAAGAAAGCTTGTAAAATGGGGCAAAACTCACTTAATGACAGAAATTTTGGGCTCCCCTATGGTCGTAAGTCAAGGATTACCTGTCTAACACACTTCTTAATGAAAGGACACTTCGGGATTCTCATAGGAAGGAATACAGTAAATGCTGTCTATTCCTGAATCTGCTTTCCTTAATTCAGGTTCCTGGGCAGATGTCTTAGCATACTTTAAACGTGGTCCAGAGTGTTTGATAATCCATAAAATGCCATATTGCTAGCATGAACACAATCAGAACTTTAAAAGTATGTGAGCCATTAACTCTCATCCATCTCTCTTATTTATTGAAATCTGAAAAGAATCAAGCAGGCAGAACAGAAACATGCTTTCATAAAATAAAACTTTTGTTTTATCCTGTGCGCGAGCTATGCTTAGGATTGGAATATAATTCATTGTTTATTGTAGGAAACGGATTACAGTTGGAAAAGTTTTCAGGAGGGGATCCAAATAATAAAATTGTCAAAATGGTATATTTCTGGCCAGTGAAATAAATCTGGCCAGTGAAATAAATAAAGAATAGGAATTGGTGTTTGGAGCGAAGTTGGCGATTCTGTTTTAAAGGGGTTGTCTTGCTTCACTGGAATGAAACAAAGAAATATTGAGAAAGAAAGAAAGAAAGAAAGAAAGAAAGAAAGAAAGAAAGAAAGAAAGAAAGAAAGAAAGAAAGAAAGAAAGAAAGAAAGAAAGAGGGAAGGAGGGAAGGAGGTGGAAGAAAGTGTGTGTGTGAGAGAGAGAGAGAGAGAGAGAGAGAAAGAAAGAAAGAGAGAGAGAGAGAGAGAGAGAGAGAGAGAGAGAGAGAGAAAGGAGGGAGGTAAGGAGGGGAGAAAGTGTGTGTGTGAAAGAGAGAGAGAAAGAGAAAGAGAGAGAGAAAGAGAAAGAAAAAGAAAGGAGGGAGGGAGGGAGGGAAGGATGGGGGAGGAAGGAAGGAAGGAAGGAAGGAAGGAAGGAAGGAAGGAAGGAAGGAAGGAAGGAAGGAAGGAAGGAAGGAAGGAAGGAAGGAAAGAATCATAGCTAGAAAGATCTGGTCTTCTGAAATTCAGATGGTCTCAATCCCGTTGGCCTTTTGTAAGGCTTTGGTCCTGACCCTTTTTCGGAGGCGTTGAGGGAATCCATTTCTAAGAGGTGTTGTAGGATATTGATTGGTGTCCTTGACAATTAATTTGCTTTCAATCAACCAATTTATCATGTCATCTTTTTAAAATTTGTTTGCAAGTCACCAGAGCTGTGTGGCCGTACACATTGAATGAACCCATACGTGAATGAAGTCTGTACAAGCTAAAGCAAAGTCCTTCATTCTCCCACAGGTATCTGTCGGCTACGTTTTATGAAAATCTCATTTCCTGTGGAATTTATAGTTAAATGGTCACACGGAGCGTTTTCCCGCATAGGAAAGAGGCGAAGAGAATGACCGTGCTATTTGCCGTAAGACTTGTTGATCTCTTCTTCCAAAGGAAATGACAAATGGACTTTTGTTTTGATCTTTTTGGGGTGTGGTGGAGAATTTGTCATGTGGGATTGTGAAAGAGAGGAAGCCACAGGGAGCGATGCATGCTGTCCTGATTTTCAACTTCAAGGGACTGTTCGCAGCAAAAAATGAACCGAAAAGCACAGTTGCGATGCTGCAAATAGATAAACAAATGTTCCCACGATATTAAAAAATGAGTAGTTAGGTCATTTCAAGTTGTGTACCCCAAATTTATAAAGAACACTCGATCCACCAAGAGAGCAACTCGTTTTAGGACCGTGTAAAGTGTGGATCACATAATATTTAGATTTTAACGCACCAGGTGCATTATTTGCAGAGGTGAATCTTCCAGATTTCAAATGTTATAGTGTTTTGTCATTTGTCTCATTTTATAAATTTCAATTCTGATCAAAATTCAAGGCAGATTTTTTTTTGGGGGGGAGTGGGTGTTTGCTTAATTCCCCAAAATTTGTAAGAATTTTGTTGTTCTGACCTCCATATATTTGTTCGTTCTGATGGAACTGGTAAATAAAATGGATTGTCATTATTCTTTAAACTTCTTCCTTTTGTTTTTCTGGGGCCAAACGTGTGATTTTTAGCTGGGAAAAAAAATTGCTGTCTTTCTTCTGCTCTGTCATGAAGTTTAAATGATTTTTCCAGCCTGCAAAGACGATGAGCTGAAGAATTCTGATGGAGAGAATTTTTTTTTTTAAGGTCTAAAGTGGGGGAAAAAGTATTGTTAACATTCAGAACTTTGGGTGAGATTAACACTACAAACACATCTGAAAGATTTAATCATTTCCTGATTACAATAGTGGATGAAAAAAGAAAACGCCATTCCCATTTGTTTACACACATCTGTAATGTCTGTAAACCCATTTGTAGCATAGTATTTATTTGTACTACAAATAATAGTTGGGCCAACATATTCCACATACTATTCCTTCCTTTCTGTTGTTACTTAAAGAAAACAATCCTAGACCAAAATAGAAACACTGTCCACAACTAAAAGAAGTGGTATCTCTATAAAATGAGTCACATTAGGGAAGAATTAAGCTATTTTTCGCTTTAACGGGAACAAGACCCGGTGCTAATTTGTTGCAAATACCCATGGAGCAAGAGAATTTTGATGGAATTTGATGCATTTCATCCAGAAGCAGCCAGACTGCATTTGGTATCGGGAGACCTCAGTTCTTTGGGAATTCGATTTTCAAACCAATTATTTACCCACAATTATTTATTTGTTTTGCGTATGACTATAATTAATATGGATGCGAAGAGGAAGGGGCTTCATTCTACCCATTTATCAGAAATTTTAAATGTGGACCATGCACAGGAGAAAGCTTGCAGAATTCCATGATCTGCCTCTGAAATGTTGCATCGAGGTACACCAGTATTGATAAAAAATCCAGACATTTAACAACAAAAACAACAACAACAACAACAACAACAACAATAATAATAATAATAATAATAAAGTTGGAAGGGACCTTGGAGGTCATCTAGTCCCCCTAATCAAGGAGAAAAGCAATCTAGAACTAAGGAGAAACTTCCTGACAGTGAGAACAATTAACCAGTGGAACAACCTGCTTCCAGAAGCGGTGAATGCTCCAACACTGGGAAGTTTTTAAGAAGAGACTGGACAGCCATTTGTCTGAAATGGTATAGGGTTTCCTGCCTGAACAGGGGTTGGACTAGATGACCTCCAAGGTCCCTTCCAACTTTATTATTATGAGTAGAGTAGAGTAGAGTAGAGTAGAGTAGAGTAGAGTAGAAGAGAAGAGAAGAGAAGAGAAGAGAAGAGAAGAGAAGAGAAGAGAAGAGAAGAGAAGAGAAGAGAAGAGAAGAGAAGAGAAGAGAAAGGGACCTTGGAGGTCTACTAGTCCAACCCCCTGCTAAGGCAAGAAACTGTATACCATTTTAGTTACTAATCAAGGAGAGAAGCAATCTAGAACTAAGGAGAAACTTCCTGACAGTTAGAACAATTAACCAGTGGAACAACCTGCCTCCAGAAGTTGTTATTCTATTATTCCTTTGAAAGAGTAGGTGTACTTTACTTTTTTAACCTATTAAATTTTTATGCTGCCCATCTCACCTATTAGATGACTCTGGTCAGTTTTAAAAAGAAATATTTGGGCTTCTTACAAGACATCAGAACCACGTCTTGCTTTGCCTCCATCTTACTTTTGCACAGAATTGGTTAAACCTGCTCAAAAAAATGTCCTACTAGGAAGGTTTTCCTCTTGTGACTTTCCATCAATTTTTTTATTGCGTAAGCTTTCAGGGATCACAATCCATTTTCCCAGACAGCCTCCCCAAAGCACATTACAGTTTATTCACCATGTCTCATATAATCTCAATTCCGGGACTGTCTTCTCCCTTTGGCCTTTAAAGGCACCTGCTTTCATTTTCACAAAATAGTGTATTGTTTTTAATTTATTTCGCAGTAGTGGAAAAGGATAAGGATTTCTCCACATGCAGGCACTTTATGTGCCTGAACCCAGCAGGGTGTCGATTATTACTTTTACTTGTCTTTTATGCAGCTGTTCATGATGGGGGTCAGGAGAAAGAAAAGATGAAAACCATAATTTCAACATCATAAGCAGGACCGAATCTGTAGGGATTCAACCCGAACTTTTGAAGTCTCATGAATTCCAAATCTTCCAGAAAGGCTGAATTTCTCATTCCCAAGGTCAGACGGCCTTTTGTTTTACTTTAGCCTTAGGTTCTTTCCATTCTGCTTTATTAAAAACGTTGCCAACTTTGATAAGTTCTTAGGGAGAAAAAAAATGAAACAAGCTGCTGCGTGCCTTATACAAAACAGGACTGTAACTCATAGATGCCAGCCAAGCAAGGCTACATCTTGAAATATGCTCAAGGGGGACAAGAAGATATACATTTGAAAAGATGTTGTGTTGGCGCCACCCTTGATCTGCCTCATAAAATGTTGACTTTTCAAAAATATATTAGATAGATGGAGAGAGAGAGAGAAAGAGAGAAAGAGAGAGAGAGAGTAGATGATGGATGGATGATAGATGAATAGATAGATAGATAGATAGATAGATAGATAGATAGATAGATAGATAGATAGATAGATAGATAGATAGATAGATACTGTAGATAGATAGTTTTGATACGGTAGTTGATAAATGATGGATGGGTGGATGATAGCCATTCTGCAGAATGACTTCAATGAAATAGTATGGGAAGACCTCAACTTATGACCACAACGGAGCCCAAAGGTTATGTAGCTAAATGAGATATTTGAGTGAGTTTTGTCCCATTTTACGACTTTTCCTGCCACAGTTGTTAGGGGAATCACTGCAGTGGATAAGTTAGTAACCCGGGTGTCAAGCAAATCTGGCTGCCCCATTGACTTTGCTTGTCAGAAGGATGCAAAAGGGGATCACATGACCCCGGGACCCTGCAACCGTCATAAATATGAACCAGTGGGCAATCATTTGAAATTGGATCACATGACTGTGGGAATGCTGCAAGGGTTGTTAAGTGTCACTGTTTTCAGTGTTGTCGTAACTTTGAACGGTCACTAAATGACCTGTTGTAAGTTGAGGAATTACTGTATCGTCCTTTACCATCTCCATTTATGTTTTTTTGTAAACTGCCAGGAATTAATTGAACTGAGGGAATCTAGAGCAGGAGTAGGCAACCTTGGCTCTTTTATGACTCGTGCACTTCAACTCCCAGAATTCCTGAGCCAGCCATGCTGAGGGGAAAGGGAGAGGTTTCCAAGGGGAGCTGTGCTGGCTCAGGAATTCTGGGAGTTGAAGTCCACGAGTCATAAAGCTGCCTAGGCCTAGGCCAGAGGTAGGCAACCTGGGCTCTTTTATGACTCGTGGACTTCAACTCCCAGAATTCCTGGGCCAGCATGGCTCAGCTTGGAAACCTCTCCCTTTCCCCTCAGCATGGCTGGCTCAGGAATCCTGGGAGTTGAAGTCCACGAGTCATAAAAGAACCAAGGTTGCCTACCTCTGGTCTAGGCCTAGGCCGCTTTATGACTCGTGGACTTCAACTCCCAGAATTCCTGAGCCAGCATGGCTCAGCTTGGAAACCTCTCCCTTTCCCCCCCAGCGTGGCTGGCTCAGGGATTCTGGGAGTTGAAGTCCACGAGTCATAAAAGAGCCAAGGTTGCCTACTCCTGCATTAGACATATATGCCAGCACTAACCTTAACGTTCTTGTCAGAAGGTGTAGAATTCAAATTTCCAATTGCAGAAGTTGCATTCCGGATTTATTTTTTTTTTGACATTAGTTGCTTTAGGGCAATTGTTGCAAAATTTCCTGTTGCTGCTGCAGAAATTCCGAATCTGTCAGACAATGCAATAACACTTGACTGTGTGGTCATACTAGCAGATGTACCTCTGCTAAACAGATAAGTTCTAAGGGATTTGATGGGTGGAGAATTGTTGGCTGAAGCTTACGTTTGGACGAAGACGTTGGAACAAAATTGTTGTGATGAACTCCATGGACGGTTTCAGAAGCCCTCCACTTTGGCCCAGCTCTGTCTCCAGTTGGGATATGAATTTTTTAAAAAAATTCTTCAAATCATCCTCCGGGTTCCCGAAACTTAATGGCAAGGAGGGGAGGAGGAGAGGGTGCCACATCACAGGAATGCTTTTATGGAACTTCAAGAAAAAAAATCAGTTTTTAAAAAAAGACGTCAATCTTTTTGGCCAGCTTACCATGCCATCCTAAAGGAGGATTTAAGTAAACTTAAAGAACTGCCATCTGTTGCCTTGAGCTTCCAATGTTTTTATTTGACTGAACAGGTTGATAAATGGGGAATTCTGCATTAAGAAAAGATGTGTGCATTGTTCGGGTTGTGTTTTCTGTAGCTAACAGGCAACCATGAATCACCACTTTTTCTGATGGGCCTCATCGCTGCTCCTTCATTCTTCAAGTTTACAACGGGAATTAAATTCAGCTGCAATGAGCTGTGTGAGTCCAGCACCCCATGTCTGCAAACCTCTCCAAATCCAAGCCATACATCACAGCCCGTTATTCCTATTAATAGGTTGCAAGAGTTACATATAATGTAAGAACTTTGTGTCCCCTCCTCACTAATGGGCTACAGATGGAAAACCAGAGGCCTCCTCTATTTCAGTTCCACCATTTTCCTTCGCCTGAAGCAACTGAGCACATGTGAATATGTAACATTCAAAAATCACTTGGTGATCAGGGTACAATTAGGACCCAGGCATTGTTATCTGGCTTGACTTGGCGCAAACTAAACTTTTCCGTGCATTTTTTCCCGTCAGTTGTTACCTGAGTGCAATTGACAGTATAGCCAGACAAATCCACTTATCTTCCAGCAAGTAACTCTAGACACAGGAAAAAAAAACAATCTGATTCTTGAAAAGGATGCATTTAGGAAGCTATCTTTCCTTGGAACAAAACTGGATTTGATGAAGAATGGAAGGAGGAGTGTGGAATTCATAACCAAGGCAACTTAAGTACAGGTAATAGAGGGATAGAATCAAGATCACTTGAAGTGTTAATACCACATTATGCTGCTGCATTGGTAAGGCCACACTTGGAATAATGCATCCAGTTTTGGTCTCCACAACAGAAAAAAGATGTTGAGACTCTAGAAAGAGTGCAGAGAAGAGCAACAAAGATGATTAGGAGACTGGAGGCTAGGACATATAAAGAACAGTTGCAGGAATTGGGTATCTCCAGGGTAACAAAGAGAAGGACTAAGGGTGACATGATAGCAGTCTTCTAATATTTGAGAGGCTGCCACAAAGAGGAGGTCAACCTATTCTCCAAAGCACCTGAGGGCAGAACAAGAAGCAATGGATGGAAACCAATCAAGGAGAGAAGCAACCTAGAAATAAGGAGAAATTTCCTGACAGAACAATTAATCAGTGGAATGACTTACCTCCCAAAGTTGTGGGTGCTCCATCACTAGAGGATTTAAGAAGAAATTGGACAGTCACTTGTCTGGAATGGCATAGGGTCTCCTGCTTGAGCAAGCAGTTGGACAAAAAGACCTACAAGGTACCTTCCAACTCTAATTATTCCATATTCAGTCATCTGGACAATATTTCACCTCCTTTCAAAGAAAAGAAGTAGATGTTAATCAAGAAAAGGGCCCCATTTTTGGACACGAGGCACCATTTCTTCTGGGGGCCAAGAATAGCAGCATTCTCCCAGAGGGTCTCCAGAACTCTCCCGTTGGCCGATGGATGCCTTCCTTTCGGTACCTCGTCTTTATGAGACAACGGTGTCATTGCAAATGATCCATATCCAGTGGTGTGATTCAAATATCTGAACATCCGGTTCTCTCCATGGATGCAGGCCTGGGTTTCCGAGGCCTAGAATGGTCTTCCGGAAGTGTCATCCATGCACTTCATGTGGGCCATTCTAGGCTTGGGAGGCCTTCTCCAGGCTTCTGAGGCCTAGAACGGACTTCTAGAAGTGACATCAACACATTTCTGGTGGGCCGTTGTAGACCTGGGAGGCCTCCACCAGGCCTAGAATGGACTTCTAGAAGTGACATCCAGGCACTGATGGGCTGATCTAGGCCTGGGAGGCCTCCTCCAGGCCTCCGAGGCCTAGAACGGACTTCCAGAAGCAGCATGGGTTCAGCCAGTTCTCTGAACTCAACAAAATTTAGCTACCGGTTCTACCAAACCAGTGCGAACTGGCTGAATCCCACCACTGTCCATATCTCATTATGCTTGGAAACAAAAGCTGATATCGGTAGCCTATTGTGTAAAAGAAGTTCTCTTTAGCTTGGGGAAAAAAAAATCTTTACTGGATCAGCAATAACCCTGAATTCTGTAGGGGTCAATCAGGAGATATTCTTTTAAAACCTAGAGAGTCCAGAGATGTAAACCTCTGGATGGCCATGAGATGGCAACCTTCATATGAAGAAATGGCAGCACCTCAGAATGGGTAAAAGAATGCATCTTTACAAGGCGAGAAGCAATAAAATTGCATGTAATTTAACTTGCAGATGAATAAGTGGATGTGGTTTTAATGCCATAAAACACACTGCCTTTACTTTCTTGTAGGCTTGGCTGGATGTTAACTACAAGTGATTATTTTTTTATTAAGTCTTTAATTCTTGAGTATGGAGGAAGACGTTTTTCTGCCTTTAACCTAATAAATATATGCATGCTTGCTTGCTTAAAGAGCAGATTTGTATCTTATGGCTTGGATATTATAACCGCTAACATTTTTACAACGGAAATACTTCCAGTCTTGTGGGTTATTCCGTTTTTTGGATTTTTGTTTTGTTATCTTGATTGTTGTAATTTCAGCAGTCAGTTTACTGAGAAGGCAATTTAAAGATTGTTTACGTTGGTTCTGATTCATTGGTCTTTGGTTTATCCCCGCCTGATGTTATACTGTAGTAGTATTGAATTAAGGAATCTTTTCCATAAATTTGCTACCTTTTCTGCTTTGATTAAGGGAGGTTTTATTTCGGTTTCAACTTGGCCTGTTCTTATATTTTTACAGTTAAGGTTGAGATATTAAGTACTTTTTTCTTTTTTATTGATACATTTAGTTGCAGTTATGAAACTCAAGTACTTTGGCCACCTAATGAGAAGGAAGGACTCACTGGAGAAGAGTCTAAGGCTGGGAAAGATGGAGGGCAATAGAAGAAGGGGACGACAGACAGTGGAGGTGGCTGGATGGAGTCCCTGAAGCAGTAGGCGTGAGCTTAAATGGACTCCAGAAGATGGTAGAGGACAGGAAGGCCTGGAGGAATGTTGTCCATGGGGTCACGATGGGTTGGACACGACTTCACAACTAACAACAACAACAACAACAATATTTTATGCACACTTACTTGGATTTAAATATTAGTGAGGACTTTGTGCCTGTATTAACTATGTCTTGCATGAATCTGCAGGTCAATCTGCATTCTAACCGCTGCGCTACCAGTGCTTGCAATAAAGGAGAATATTTGTAGCTCAGGGTTGAAATGAGGGGTTGTTAGATCTCTCTGAGCTTGGTTGCTTTCTTGCAGATGTTTCATGACCCAAACTAGATTACACCATGAACATCGTTCATTAGCTTTGCGCTAGATGCAGAGGTGGGATTCAGCCAGTTCACACTGGTTTGGTAGAACTGGTAGCTAATTTTTTCTGAGTTCGGAGAACCGGCTGATTGCACACTGCTTTCAGAAGTCCTTTCTAGGCCTTGGCGGCCTGCAGAAGGCCTTCCAGGCCTAGAACAGC
This sequence comes from Bothrops alternatus, assembly GCA_034064705.1. Lineage (NCBI taxonomy): Eukaryota > Metazoa > Chordata > Lepidosauria > Squamata > Viperidae > Bothrops > Bothrops alternatus. The sequence continues at coordinate 9,702 of JARGCV010001152.1, read as the reverse complement.
CTGCCGGAAGTGCATGGATGACACTTCCAGAAGTTCGTTCTAGGCCCTGGAGGCCTGCAGGAGGCCTTCCAGGCCTAGAATAGCCCATCCGAAGTGCATGGATGACACTTCTGGAAGTTTGTTCTAGGCCTCGGAGGCCTGCAGGAGGCCTTCCAGGCCTAGAACAGCCTGCCAGAAGTGCATGGATGATACTTCCAGAAATTCGTTCTAGGCCTCGGAGGCCCAGGCCTGCATCCAATAAGAGAACCGGTTGTTCAGGTATTTGAATCCCACCACTGGCTAGATGTATTTGATGTTCTTGGAACATCAAGAACTTTTTGGTTGCCTTGGTGTCTTCTCTCCTGTATCTGGTAGCCAGACCAAAAATGCAATCTTAAGACCGTAGAGAAAAATAGACAGTGCAGTCTTAGCAATGGAAACTATACAGCTGTTCAAAAAGTTGTAAACTATTGACAGATTTCCTACACATTTTTGGCATATTGCTCAGAAAACTTTGTTAGCTCAATTTCTTAGAAAGCTTCCATTTAATTAAAACAATTGCCTCTTACTGTTAATTTTTAAAGTGGCACTGGAGGAAATACAGCAGGTTTGCAAAATATTAAGGGTGACCTTGGGATCATCATGAATGAGGAAATCTCTTGGGTTACACTTTTTCATATCATTAGCTTCATGCTGATATTACATGGATTTGGAAGGAAAGAAGCGTGAAGCTCATTAGTGTAACTTGTGAAGAAAAAAAAAAGAACCAACATTGAACAACTAAACTGCAACTGTTAAAAAAAAACAGAAATAACTTTTTTGTAAAATAACTTTCTACAAAGAAATATCACAGGATGTAGGAGAAGCACAGGCAGAGCCTGGGATGGTGGAGTCAAGAGAGGAATCAGCCTAGAGTCATTACATTTCCACAAATGGTCTGAGTCCAACCCCTCTTGAATTTTGTTGATTCTTATCAATTGACAATTTAGTGCTGACTGTTAATTGACTAGATTCTTGTGTATAAGCATGAGCAATAAATCATATTAACTGGAATCTAATATGTGTTCCTAATCCTTCATACCTGACACAGGACTGTTTGAGAGCCCCAGAGGATACTTCCGTTAGCATTCATGTTTGGAAAGATGATAATTACAGGCTTTCATTGAGCAGAATTGTGTTCTTCTGCCTTATGGCTTTGAACTCCTTCAGCATAAGATTTATATTTTTGAATATAAAATGCAGCCTTCTCCGTTACCGTATTTTATCCTCTTTTGCCAAGTTTCATAAAGCAGTGTTTACAAGGATGTGGAACTGATTGTTTTCTGGCAATAAATCGGAGTTGTTTTTAAGTGCCCAGCAGATTGTATGCCTTCTTAAACCGCAGAAGATTTTAGCTTTGGAGTTGTAGGTAACGGTTATGTAAGATACAGGATTATGGCATATGCTAGTTGAGTGAATTTTGCCTCCATTCATCAATCGAAAAAAATCCTTCCTGTTTTAACAGCAAGGAGCAAGGCATCTTGAAGTTTTACTTGGGGTTTTTTTGAAGGTCCATCCACCTCTGTACATATGCAGATGGTGCCTGTATGGACATGTCTTGGAGTTGTGGCCTCCAAACAGTACAGTAGTTAGTGATGTGAGTCTTTGTAAATCCATCAAGATGGATTGTGCTTATAAAGCCAGCCTCAGTTCAGAACACATCCAGGGAAATGTTAGCCCCGGTGAAGGCTGATTGCCCTCTATGGTTATTCCTAAATAGTTCTACATGGTCCAGATATTTCCTGGTGTAGCTGAATCTTCCTGTAGCTCCCCATGTTCCAGAAAGTGGAAAGGAGTTGGTTTCCACTTGTAGATGATGGAGATTTCAGAATTTGCTCAGTCAGTCCATCTTCCAGGAAACTACATTTGATGGGTCCCAGGAGGTGGTCCTTCTCTGCCTATGGAACATTCTCCTCCCCTTAACAAGTCAGATTGGTATCATCCATGTTATTATTGCAGATGTGGCTCAAAACTTGGTTGTATCACCAGGCATGGGGACAGTGGTGGGATTCAGATATGTGACCAACTGGTTCTCTGTATGGATGCCACTTCCGGAAGTCCATTCTGGGCCTGAAAAAAATAGCTACTGGTTCTGCCGAAGTGGTGCGAACTGGCTGAATCCCACCACTGCATGAGGATCTCAGGGAACATAAGAACATAAGAAGAGCCATGCTGAATCAGGCCAAAGCCCATCGAGTCCAGCATTCTGTGTCACACAGTGGCCCACCAATTGTACATGGGGATCTTGAGGAGAAGGAGAAGGCAAAACCCTCCCTTTCCCTTGACCCCCAACAAATGGTACTCAAGGGAATCCTGCCTGCCTCAACCAACATAGAGGCTGCACATGGACATCCGTTTTAATAGCCAGCGATACACTTGGCATCCATGAATCTGTCTGACCCTGCCTTGAAGCTATCAAGGCTGACAGCTGTCACGACCTCTTCTGGAAATGAATTCCATAAACCAACGACCCTCTGGGTGAAGAAATATTCCCCTTTATTTGTCCTCACTTTCTTAGCTGTGAGCTTTAGGGAGTGCCCCCTTGTCCTGGTATTGTGTGATAGAGAAAAGAATTTTTCTCTATCCACCTTTTCTATCCCATGCATGATTTTATACACTTCGATCAAGTCACCCCTTAAACGCCGTCTTTCAAGGCTGAAGAGACCAAGGCGTTGCAATCTGGTTTCATAAGGGAGGCGCTCCATTTCCTTGATCATTCTTGTTGCCCTTTTTTGCACCTTTTCCAGTTCTTAGGTGGCTTCATTGTGGTTCATCTTAATGTGATTTGTACATTTTAGATTTGTGAGTGGGCTTTTTTTTTGATGATGACTGTTTATATTTTTGTAACAATCATGTTTATGTAATTATAATTATTCTATTAATTGTGGTACGCCACCCAGAGTGACTTTTTGTGAGATGGGGATCATGTAAATGTGAGAAATAAATAAATAGATTATTTCATTTGCTATTTTTTCAATTATTAAATGATATAGTCCTTCAAGCTATATCAAACTTTGCCAACCATTTGGAAATCTTCAATACTATTTTCTTTGTGATAATATGGAAGTGGTTGGCCAGAACCATTTTCAAGGGTATTTGTTTTCAGCTTCTCAATTTTTTTTTAATATGCTTATTATTTTAAGATGGTCTCCTTCCAAATATTAATCAGATCTGATCCTGCTTCGCTTTACAATGATATGGCCAAGCTTCACTGGGTGTTCGAAGTGCTATGATGCTAGTTTTATAATTGTTGCTTATTTCAGCAAATTTTTTTGTAGCTGAGGGTGGGAACTTGGTCCTGATGGTTGAATACATTTTTGAAATAGTTCTCTTTTGGCTCAGCTGAACTGGATTTGGATCACCTGAATCATGTGAAACTTTTTCCTTTTATTGTTGTTTCTCTTTGCCCCAGAATGTAGTTGGAAAAATAACACAATCATGGCTATTTACTCCCTCTGTGACTTCCTCTTTTATTCATTTATGCTATTGAACAGAAAACATCCATCCAAGTTACATTATATGGTATTGAGGGAGAAAGGAAATATTATTGGTGTTTTGCGATAACACTGTAGATTCTACCTGTAGTTAGAACTCAATGTTTGAAATGGAATTGTCTCTTCTTTCTGTAAGAGATGCAGTTGACGTGCTTGGATAAATGGAAAATGGGAATCCACTGATGGATTTAGAAGCGTAAAGGCCAAATCCATTGTATAGTCCTCTTCTGAGTAGGCTTTAGCAAACCATCCTTAAACAGTTGTGTTACTTTTTTAAAAAGTTTCTGGTATGGAAGGAGCAACTAAGGTTAGGCTTGATTTAAGGTATCAAGGTGTCTTTCTTCTACTAAATGAGCTTTGTGCTTTTATTTTACAATGATAGGAGCCCTCCTATTCTACCACCTGTTCTACCACACAGTATGAACAGTAGAGTCCTTCAAGATTTTGGGTTCTAGAATCTCCCAGCACTTGAAATAGACACCTAACATTAGAACCATCATTAAGAAGGCTACACTCTTGAGTAACTTTCCATTGCAATTCTTGTTATGAGAAGTTGAGATTTCTCCCCCACCCCTTTGGCCAAAGAATATGCACGATACATGTGATTCTTGTTCAAGAACACATTTGTCCGTAGACATTTGCTTATTCTCCTGCAGATGAGGGATTTAATTAAGTAATTTGGAGGATTTCCCAGCATCGATCCGCTGCATAAACTTTTGACCAGTTTTAGATTTACAACTTCTATCGCCCTCCGTTCCTTCAAGGGAATGCCAAAGTAGACTTTTGCCTTCCCAGGATTAGCTACCATAAACTCCAGGCTTTTGTACTTATTCTTGCTCTTATTGTTATGATAGGGTCATGAGGCCTTAATGAAATGTCAGGGTTTCTAGGGCCTGCAAGAATTAAATTTGCAAACGAGACCTTGCAAGTTTTAATTTTAATTTGTTGCCCCCCCTCCCACCTCTGGAGAACTGTAACAGAGAACGTAGCTTTGACACGCAATAGGGATGAGAACACTGATTTTATAAAATCCCCACCCAGTTGTCCCCGCTTTCTTAAAAACAATTAAAGTCCTCTGTTCATAGGATGAAATGATCTGAGCTTAGTGGATCTGCCAAGCAAGTGGGGCCAGGACCACAAAAGCAACTGTGCTTTGATGGCACTTGAATTAATTTTAATTGGAAATCCGTTGGGTACAATCAGTATGATTACATGTCCTTAATTCTCAATTTCTGTTATATTAATAAACTACAATTCAGAGGTGATGTTTGGAAGGTCTGGTAGAATTCTCCCAAGAATTTTGGGAACTGAGTCTTTAGGTTGCCCAGATCTTCATTATAGATTTTATTTATTTATTTAGTGTATGGCATCCACAGAGGTCATGCCATCACTTATATACAAAGTAATAAAACACATTATACGTACAGACACAAATATAAATGTAAATACAGCATCAACATATATCTGTGTTTGTGTGTGTGTATATGTGTGTTTGTGTATACACACACACACACACACATATATATATATATATATATACACATATACATACATATATATATATTTGTTTTCTGAGGTTTTCGCGGGTGTTTGTATGTAGGTCTTTGGTTCTTCGGGTTTTCTCCCACGTAGAATTTGAAGTGTCTTGGCAACGTTTCGATGAAGTCTCATTCATCATCTTCAGGCTGGTGCTTTTGGCTTCTGCTTCTAGGAGCAATGTGTGGTCTAAGCTGTTTTTTCCTTTTAACTGCCAGTGGGGGTTTGAACTGATTGGCTGGGAGCTTGACTATGTTCTGATTGGTTAGGGGCTTGGCTGTGCTCTGATTGGCTGGGGGGTTGGCTGTGTTCTGATTGGCTGGGGGAGTGTTCTGTTTGGGTGGGGGCTTTGTTGTGCTGGAGAGGTTCAAAGTGGCCAATGTTGCAGCTCTGGTCTGGCTCCTGGTCTGTGGTCTTGCCTCATCATTGGTGTGGGTTTGGGTTTGCTTTTTGCGTGGATGTGTGGAGGTGGCATCCTGTGTGTTTCTGGTGTCAGTCTTTGTGTTAGGAATACGTTTGTCAATAAGGGCGGGTTTCCAAATGGCTGGTAGGCGGGAGGTATCATCTCGTTTGTTCATGCTGTGAGGGCGTTTTTCTATCTCGATGGCTTCTCTGATTATTCTGTTATTAAAATGTTCAGTTTTGGCAATTGTTCTGGTCTTTTTGAAATCAATTTCATGTCCTGTGGCTTTAAGGTGTTGGACCAGGGAAGAAGTTGGTTCCTCTCTTTTGACTGAGTTTTTGTGTTCTTCAATGCGTGCATTTATCCTTCTGTTGGTTTGTCCAATGTATGTAGTGGGGCAAGCAGTACATGGGATTTCATATACTCCTTGATTTTCTAACTCAATTTTGTCTTTAGGGTTTCTTAGGATGGTGGATATTTTTCTGTTTGTGCAGAATGCTGTTTTGACATTATATTTGTGCAGGACTTTGCTGATCTTGTCTGTGGTGCCTTTTATGTATGGGAGGAGGGCTTTGCCGTTTTCTTGTTCTCTGTCATGGATTTTAGTGGGAGTTTCTTTTTGGATTAAGTTGGAAATCTTATTTCTTGGGAATCCGTTGGATATTAGTACATTAGTGAGAGTGTGTAGTTCGGTTTTTAGATGTTGTTCGTCAGCTAGGCATTTGGTTCTGGAGATGAGTGTCTTGGCTACGGAGTTGATCTGTGCTGGGTGGTGGTGTGAGCGTGTGTGCAGATAGCGGTTTGTGTGTGTTTTCTTCTGGTAGATGGTGTGTCCTAGGGAGCCATTGGATTTCTTGTAGACTAAGACATCCAGGAAGGGAAGTTGGTTATTAGCTTCTGTTTCCATGGTGAACTGTATTTTGGGGTGTAGGCTGTTGAGGTGTGTAAGGAAGTTGTCCAGTTTTTCCTTTCCCATGTGGCCAGATTACGAAGGTGTCATCTACGTATCTGAGCCAGAGTTTGGGTTGTGATCAGATTTTTCTAGAGCTTGGGTTTCAAAGTGTTCCATGTAGAGGTTTGCAATGACAGGTGAGAGAGGTGATCCCATCATATATATAAAACACACATATATACGTTTTCTGAGGTTTTTGCAGGTGTTTATATGTAGGTCTTTGGTTATTTGGGTTTTCTCCCGCGTAAAATTGGAAGTGTCTTGGCGACATTCGTCATCTTCAGGGTGGTGTTTTCGGCTTCGTGCTTCTAGGAGCAATGTGTGATCATAGCTGTTTCTTCCTTTTAACTGCCAGTAGGGGGATATGAACTGATTGGGTGGGAGCTTGGCTGTATTCTGATTGGGTGGAGATGTGTTCTGATTGGTTAGGGGCTTGGCTGTGCTCTGATTGGATGGGGGGGTTGGCTGTGCTCTGATTGGATGGGGGAGTGTTCTGTTTGGGTGGGGGCTTTGTTGTGCTCAGGTTAGTCTGAGTTGCAGGGGGATGTGAGATGGTGAGCTGTGTTGCTGTTGTTTGGCTTCATGTTCGTGGTCGTGCCTCATCTTCATGCTGGGTGTCAGTTTGCTTCATGTATGGATTGGAGGGGTTTAAAGTGGCTAATGATGCAGCTGTGGTCTGGCTTCTGGTTTGTGGTCATGCCTCATCATCGGTGTGGGTTTGGGTTTGCTTTTTGCGTGGATGTCACCACCACACATCCACACAAAAAGCAAGCCCATCCAATCAGAGCATAGCCAAGCC